>JBBPFQ011026761.1:0-10623 GCA_037974815.1 Kaempferia elegans | reverse complement strand
TAAAAAATATACATTTTCTAAAATATATATATATATATATATATATATGTAAATCAAACACCCCCTCATTATCTTCATTGATAATATGCGGCACTCCAGATAAGACATAAAAGGCTGAGCGCGAGAAGCACCTAATCAGATTAATACTAGAGGTTTAGTGGAGAGATCATTTATTTGTTCATGCAAGCGACATATTTCACTATTGGAAAAGTAGGGATTACGGGCGAAATTTGAACTATTTTCCTTTTCATTTTCTATTTTTTCATTTTTAGAGAATGACAATTTGTCATTCTCTAATTTTCTAAAAAATGTTATATATTTTTTTCAAAAATGAATATGAAAAAGATAAATCAAACATCATTTTCCAATAATATATTGATCAAATATAATTTTGACTTTTAAGATATTAAAAAATACTGACCAACTGAGTTTTGATAGATAATTATAATTATTTATCAACGTGGGAATTTTAATGGGCTGGTCCTTAATTATTTTCGGCCCTCCATTTGTTGAGCTTGTGGACCATATTTGTTATTTGTGTTTTATTATTGGAACAAGGAATATTTTTTTTTAAAATCAATTTTCCCATGGCTTTATTTCCTTTCCAAATACGTCTTTAAATAATGGTTAAGGCTACATTTGGGGTGATCACTCCTTTAATAAAAAATTAAATTACAATATTAATTATTTTATTTGATACCGTTTTAAAACTATAATAAAATATAATGTTAATTATAAAATATAATAAAGTTTGTAATTTAGATTATAAGATCAAAAATATGTAATTTGGATTATATTTTAAGTTCAATTTTAATTAAAATTTAAATGTCTAATATACCCCTAGTTTTTTTTTTTGTGTTTTTTGCATCAATTGATTACCGACCCTATTGCCGTTGTTGCCAACCTAGACCGCCGGCGTCGGGCACAAATAGATCGTCGTCGACCTCGGCACCGACTGCCAGCGTCTACCACGGGCGTCAATCGCCGGTGCTGCCCGTTGACCGCCGATTGCCATTGCCAACCGCGGTCATAGGATTTTTTTTTTATATAATAATATAAATTACATTCCCTATAAAATATAATGGTCATTAAATAAAAGAATATAATCACTTTTAATTAAAGATTATTGAGTGGAGAGTCGACCGCGCGGATCGTTCAGCAACCCATTTGGTCGGCGCTCACTCTCAGCTTGCTTGATGAGGCGCTTGCCTTTGTTAGAAGGAGCTGACCGAACGGTTCATTCGGTCAGTGTTTCGTCGCTCTGCTTGCCACTGGTTCTGCATGACAAACAGAAGAACTAGGAGAGAAAAATGTCAGTAACTAAACCTGGGAAGGGTCCCGACATAAGTAGTCTCGCGTTCAAGTTAGCCGAGTGGAGAAGAGAAAATGAAGAGGAATAAACAATGGTTTCTATAAGGATAGAGTCGCATTGTGTAGCATAGCATATCTGCGCATGTAGGTGGAGACTCCCTTATATAGTGTTGTTTTTTCTCTCTGTATGGATATCAATGCATTACTAAAATAGGATCAACTATTCCAACACTCTACGCATTCTTTCCCAAATTGGACTCATTGTCTCTGTGCTTGTAAGGTGGAAACTTCTACCATGCGGGCAGCATAGGGAATATTCCCTTAATTCTCTAACAAAGGTTATGCAAGATGCTAAAAAGAAATATTAGGCCTTTGGGCTGACGAGTCATACTCTATCAATGGGCTGACCGAGTCTCCTCTGTGGTCTAGTCAGACATCGCTCTCGAACAAGTCTGATCGGTTGCGGAAGGTTGATCGTTTTGAGGGCTTGACATCTACTCGGGTAAGAATCTGGTCAGGCCGTGCATCCTATCGGGTGGGAGTCCGGTCGAGTCATATGCCCCAGAGATCTGATTAGAATTAGGGTTGTAAACAAGTCAAGCTGAGCTTTCGAATGTTTAAGCTTATTTAATAAGGTAACCGAGCCAAGCCGAGCCGAGTTTAAAATGAAGTAAGCCTTTGAAATGATTGTTTAGACTTGGCTTGATTTATTTTTTATGAGCTTGAGTTTGTTTGAAGATTGGGTTAAGTTTGATTTGTTTAGATGTTATCGAGCTCTCAATTCAAACTTAGCTTGAGATTGGTTTGAGCTTGGTCCATTTATATGTTATCGAACTCTCAATTCAAGTTTGTTTGATTGTTTGACACTTTTGTTTGTTTGATTGGTTATTGAGTTTGATAATTCAAACTTATTTATTTTTTTTATTTTTTTATTTAGCATATTGATAAGAATTTTATTAATAAATATAGTTCATAAACGTTGTTCATGAATGTTACCAAGTTGGAGACATATGTGTTCAACTTGTTTGTTTAGTTTAACAAGCTGTTCAAGTTTATTTGTTTAATTGATTTTGTGTACATTGAATGAACATAAATAAGCTCTTACTAAAATGAACACCAAATTTGTTCACGAACGTTTAGTTCATTTACAACCCTAATCAGACTGAGAGGACTCAGTTCTCACTTGAACCTTGAGGACTTAGGCTCTGATTAGACAATGGTTTGGTCAGCAATATGTCTGGGAGATCTTATCACACTGAGAGAACTTGGTTCTTACTTGAGCCTTGAGGACTTAGGCTCCACTCAAACAAGGGATTCGATCGGGCAATATGTCTAGGAGATCTGATCATACTGAGAGGACTCGGTTCTCACTTGAGCTCAGAGGACTTGGGCTCCACTCGGACAAGGAATCTGGTCGGGCGATATCTTTGGGAGATTTGATCACGCTGAGAGGACTCAATTCTCACTTGAGCCCTAAGAACTTGGGCTCGACTCGAACAAGGGATCCAATCGGGCGATATGTCTAGGAGATCTAATCACACCCGGAGGACTCGGGCTCCGAACGGACAAAAGGTCCAATCGATTGGAATGCTCAACCGAGCTTTGTTGACCGTTATATAAGCCAACTTTCTTGACTTCTACCCCATTCTAAGGGCTCTAATTTATATGTATACATCGTATCATAATGGGTTGAACTCGTGGATAGAAGATAGAAGACAAGTTCCATCACATATCATAGAAGAAAGGATGGAATGCGGTAGCCGGTCTATTCATATGGACCCAGACGAGAAGCCTCGCCAAAGCCACAACCTCTCTCGTCCTCATCCTTCCATATTTTCCATTAAAATTTCATAAATACACTTATGCAAGAGTTTGGCCTCAACACACTCTTCTTCTCAATCTTTATATGAGGCTGTTTAGTGACTCCTGCAACTTCAAGCAGTTAGATGGCTGACTGGGGCCCGGTGTTCGTGGCGTTGGTGCTCTTCGTGCTGCTCTCGCCGGGGCTGATCTTCCAGATTCCGGGGAAGAGCCGTGTGGTGGAGATTGGCAGCATGCAGACCAGTGGCATGTCCATCTTCTTCCACTCCATCATCTTCCTCGGCCTCGCTGCCGTCTTCATCCTCGCCATTGGCGTCCACGTCCATTTGGGTTAGCAAAATTCAACTTTGATGTGAAAATTGTGGATGTCTCCGTAAATTCCGATTTTAGTTATTGTACCCAATCAATTAATAGCCGTTGTAATAAGCATTATTATTATTCTTTTTTTTAATGGATGATGGAGTGTCTCTTAATTAAAACAAACAATTCTAAACATTAAAATTATCGACTAAGTGGCTAATGTTGTGGGCGAGCAACTATCATGTACGCATGCCAGAACATCCCTGTAGTCTCTTGAAATGGTGAAGGAATCATGCACACTCCCGTCGCTGCTCCTCTTGTACTCAAAAAGGAGAGAAGAATGGTTAAAAGCCGTGAGCTTAACAAAGCCATAATCCACGTCTCTCTTGAGGCTCCAGCTAGGCACCAGTTCCCCGAAGTTTGACAAATGGCTGCCGCCTCCTCCGGCCACGACATGGATGGTTCCGTTCATCGTGCCAGAGTATTGAGACACTCCAATGTTCACGCATTGATTCTGTAAGCATAGTTTATGATGTTAAAAAGGAGCCAAGAGATGTATGGGAGATAAATTACCGACCTGATAAATTGGACAGGTTCTCTCATAGTTATGCACATGGCCGTAAAAGGCAATGTCCACCCTATACTTTTGCCATAGCTTCTGGAGGCTCTCCCTTCCCATGGGTTCTGCATATGACCCTTCGGAAGCGTAATGCTCACCCGAAGAGTAACCGAGAACGCGGTGAGCGATAAATATCAGCCACGGCTGATGCTTCCTGTCAGCCGATGCAAGGCATTGCTCGATGAACTTGTACTGCTCAGAGCCTTCTCTCCAGTCTTGCTCAGTGTCAGCTATGCAGAAATGGAACATACCGAAGTCCGTGGAATACCTGCAAATGGCTCGAGTTAGAAGGCAACTCAAATTCAGGTAGAAAGGAGGCCTACTGCTCACCAGTACTTGGCTCTGTTCTCAGCAGGCACATAGTACATGGTTTCTGCTAACACGCCACATTCCCCTCCTGAGTCTAATGTTGAATAGAATGATCCCGTATTCGGCCAATCTCTTTCATGATTACCACTGCAATGAAAACATGGAACTCCTCTGATAAGGGTTAAACAATGTGCAAGTTTTTTTTTTCAAAAACAAAAAATCTTATTGAACTTCATAATTGTAAGTGTATTTGGAGGGGCTTAGACCTTGCGAGCATGTAAGGAACCCTCGATGTAATTGGCTCCACTTGTGCTGTAAATTGATCCCACTGTGATAGGTATCCATTTGCATAGGTGATATCTCCAATGTGGAACACAATATCAATATTGTCCAAGTCCTTGACGATCATATCTGTTGTATTCAATGAGCCAGGCTGGTAGTTGTTATATTCATTGGACCCATCGCGCTCTGCCTGAATGAATAATTAGAATGTATTTGTCATATTTAATGTCATTTCCAACTTGAGAAACAATAGCTGCTGAAATTTTCTTTCATCTGATTGTTGAATTGGATTCAAGCAACTTTAGGGATTTTTCAAGGTCAAAAAGAATTTGGAATACCTTTCCCATGTCACCGAAGATTATCACTTGTTGCACAGAATTCTGTCCTGTAAAAGGAGATGCTTGGAAGGAATAAGTCTTGCTCCAAATATAAGATCCATTAAACAACTGGTGACCCAACTTGTAGGTGTACCTAAATAAGTTAGTAATGAGAATGAAATTTTAAAGCTCTCAATTTCAAGATGACAACTTAATCTAGCCTTTAAGATTTATACTCCGCATTTGGCCATAGTTCCTTCAAGAAACTTGTGTGGATAAAGCCAGGATCTCTCCAGCCATATGTGCGAGCTGGGGAACCTGTACATAAAAGAAAGATTGATCAATACACAGGTTTTTCCAAGGTATTTAGATGCTAAATTCACTGCTAAGCATATGTCAGGTCAAAAATTACAGTTGCTTTTATTCCTCCTTTTCAATCAAACTAATCATAGAAGAAATGTTTTGTACAAGGGAAAAACAGAACCTAGCATAAACTTGAATGGAGGGAAGAACAATTCATATAGTCAAGCTCAATTAGTTAGGGAAAATGGGCTTAGGCTTGAAGATGGCAATGACAATTAAGATATAAACAAAAATTTCAGCATTGAATAATACCACACATGCTTCTACGATTGAATGTGAGTGTCCCAGCTGGTGACCGTGTTAGGCTTCCCCACTTTGGTCCCCATTCAACAAAAGGGAGTGCCTCGTTTGTACCATACCCACTAGTCCATGTGACAGTCATCTGTGTGCAAACCAAAGTAAGAAATCTCAAAGTAATAGCAATAAAGAATTCTTGAAATGTTATGTCCCCTCTTGGACTCAAACTGGGCTCCAATAAGTTCACGCACGGCAAGCGAAGCTAGTTTCAAAGTAAGCCTAGCTCGTGCGGAGTGTAATATATGAGATAATAAAGACATATGGAATCGTCATTTTAGAGAAAAAAGTAGTTCCATGGACTAAATTGTGACTTGTTGTATAGGAAATAGATTACAATATGTGTGCATTATGCAAAAACAAAAAAAAACAAAAAAAAAACTAAAATCAAACAGTATAACAGAACAGTGGTTTGAATCATGCCTAGAAAGAAAAAAAATGGTCACTTCACCTCATTCCAAGACTTCCCCAGTGCAAGCCTCGGATAAACTGGAGCTTTTGGGTTTGAAAAAGAAATCACATTCGATGTTGCAATCAACTTTGGCTGCAAAACCAGAAATGCTAGTGTCATTAGTCTCACCTACCTAATTGTGCTACAAACTCATGACACATGACTTTGGAACTCACATTTTCAAGACCACCACCAAACAATGCAAAGGAAAAGTCTGCTCGTTGATTAATCAACAGAAACCTCAGCTGCCCTCTCCCATTGCTAGCATAGTTTGAGTTTGAATAATTTGCAAATTGATACTGCCAACATTATCATCAACAAGCATTAGTCAAACTGTTAAGGTCAAAGCAAAATACATGTCATTATTATATCCAAACAATTGCCTTTATTGGCGCTGAGCATATTAATGGAACTTCGTCTTGCTTATTCTCAGCAGGACAGTTTGAAGAGCTGAAATGAAGAATTGCATTGACATTATTATGAAATACTACAGCCCATATCTTATTATTTCTCAAATATTCAACATTAGCATTTTTTTAAGAAAAAAAGATGCAGCAATTTTGATAAAAGAAACTAGATGATTGGGACTAACTTAAATTTTGCTGGAGAAAATACTCCAATCCAGTCATCTTGAGTTGGTTTGGGGTTTACAATCTCCACTGTGACCCATTGAGTATCTTCACCCTGATTAAGAACAGCAAGAAAGTAGATATAGTAACAGAAGGAAAGAAAAGGAATCACAGTTAATGATCTACCATTCACAGAAGAAAAAGTTTGCGAGTTTTTCTGTCAAATAAGTTAAAGAAAATAAGACACGTAAGTTTCAAAAAGAGACAGATGAGCTATGCTCACTTTATTCTTTTCACATTGAAGTTATTAATTCTAGTTCACAAAAATCTAAAATTAAAAAAAAAAAAATCAACCAAATGAAAATATATTAGAAATTAGTACTCGTCCCATAATGTTGTTCTATATGGCGCCGCTATGTGCCAGAGCCGGCCCAACTGTGTAACTAGTACAGAGTCAGCAACGGCAGGCGGTCGACAATAGAAGATTGACTTTTAGCAAGTTGATTGTCATCGAATTTGTCAGATTCTATGATATGAAAGCCGGCTCTGCCTACTACACTCACACAGTCGCACAGTCATGAAGAACAAGTACCAGTAAATAATCTTTATGTAAAATTTCTTTTATGACACATTGCAAACTACACGATATACTACACGCTAACAATCTTCATCTAATTAACCAATCTTAGAACCAGTAACTGAAAATTTTCCTTTATGACAAGAGCACACAAAGCAACCTTCTTTCTTTTACGCATTCATCTCCTTGATTCCAATAATTACAGAATAGATCACAGCAACAAAAAAGTGAGCAAATACCAAAAAGTGAGTCCTTTACTCTTTTTAGGCTTGCAAAATCAAACTAAAAGAGTTGTCGATTATGTTGGGGCTTCGCGATGAGAAAAGGGGAGGAGTACAAACCTTAAGACCGAGGAGCACCGGCGAAGCCTTGACGTAGGCCGCGTCTTCCAAGGCGAGCCGTGCCTTGTGGATAGCCACGTGCGACAAAGGTTGCACGCCGCCGGCATAGCCTCCGGCTGCGGAATGAAGCAGCAAATAGAGTAGAAAAGCGACCCCGGATACAAAGGTAAAGCACATCATGTCTTCACTCGGGCTTCAATAGTTCGATAGCAGCGTGTACAACCCTAACAATGGCGGCCTCGAGCTAGAGATGGAATTGAGAAATACGAATGGAAGAGGGAGAAGTTTGAGGGATGAAAGGCAAAAGCCAGCTGTTGCTTAACAAGATACGGGAGAAGCGCCAGCCGCCAGGGGAGTCCCATAATAACTCCCAGCTAATACAACCGCTGCTTGGATTTTATCGCTAATCGATACTTTTTTTAAAAAAATTAATGTTTAATCACGTAATATCTAATCAGGAACGATTGTAAATATTTTCCATAAAAACATCCTTCCGCTGCCCCCAGACAACCATTTAAAAACACATGAAAATGACGATGATATCTGGTTTTTTCAATTATAAAAATAAAATGAAATTATATAAAATAAATAAATTTTTATCATATTATGCACTTATAATAAATTTAAATAGGTAACGAGTTATTTTTAAATATTTATTTTATTTTGTTTATCTTTATAACTTTGAATCTTATTTTAAAAAAATGAATAAAATTTGAGGCAAGCGATATTTGACAGAGGAGGATGGTCAGTGAAAGACTTCCTCATAAATCTAATGCGCAATAATGTCTATTTAATTTCTAATTAAAATTTTTATTAAGTTTTTGGTATATATTATTTCAATATTTTAAAATAATATTTTGGGAAACTAAATTAAAATACAATATAATTTTCAGCTAGTGGAAGCTAACTGCCGCCCAAATCCCAATAGTAATGGGCAAGACGTCGACGAATTATGTGGAAGACTTCCAGGTCGTACGAATTTATTTTTTATTCAATTAATAATTAGATAAAAAGATCTTAAAAACAGTTTCCCTTTCATGAATTATGCATCTGGCCTTATTTTTTATATAAAAAAAATACCTTTTATCCATTTCCATACAAGTTTATGTTGACATTTAATTGAATGTCAAGAAAACATTAATATAGCATAATATTTTTATAATTTTGTTCAACATTATTAAAATAGGCATGCACACCAACTTCTTCCCCGGACTCCGTGTATTTAAAATAATTTAAAATTTAAGTTCGATTGAAATGAGAGCCGTTAATTTAAATTTAATCTATCAACTCATTCAGTTAAATAATTTAAATGAATTAAATTATAATTTTATCAATACAAATTTATCGTGGGTCGATCCGTCTAGACCCACGACCTGCGCGGGTAGGCCCGCGATGGGTTTGAGTTAGCTCGCAGGTTAAGAAACACATATAAATCAAGTATTATGTTAATTTATTATCTTTTTTCTTATAATTTTAAAATAAAAATATTATTTTTCATCATATATATATATATATATATGAGTATTTATTTGTGTGTATTTATATTTAAAATATATATTTCTAGATATATTTTGTTAATGAAATATTTCTAAAGTAAAATGTTAAAAATATAAATTTATTTTTATTTTTATTTTTGATGAGCCCACATATTATTCCACCTAATTAAAAACCCATATTAAATTGAATTGGGTGTAAATTTTTCAATCTAAAAATATCACGGATCAATTCGCTCCATCCCACCAAATGAAAGATCCGCTCCATCAAAGATTGCCCTTCTGACCGTTCTTATTAAAATCTCGACCTCGTCAACAAATTTATCACGCTCTATAGTGTTGCCCCAATGAACCTCGTTGACTACCTCATCACGTGGCATGTTGCAGAGCCATCTGATGCGATGCTTACCCCACTGTGAATTGCTTCCCTTTTTATCTGAGATTGCATCGGCAGGGGCGCTGGTGAGCCTTTACCATCGTGTAATCAGATTCTTTCATAATTTTCTTTTTCCGTATTAATTCAAAGACTGATTGACAACAATGTTAGGGGCGAATGAATTTTTTTTTTTTTTTTTTCCCACATGTAGCAGACTTTCCCGGCCTTTTAATCATCACTTTGTAGTTAACCACCCTCAACTATTCCTCTTAGCCCACTTTAACAAAACTCTCATTAATGAAGCTTAATGTTCTCATCAATGATTACAAGTGCCGTTTAATTAATTTTTAATTAAAGTTTAATAATTAATATTAATTTTTATTTAGTTCGCTTAGGATTAATTAATTTTTAAATTAATTTAGGATTAATTAAAATAATAGATTAATTAATTAATTCAATTAAGGTTTAATAATTAATAATTAATTAGTATTAATAAAGTAATTGATTAATTTATTTAGTTTAGGATTAATTAAGTAATTAATTTTAATTAATTTGGAATTTAGTAATTGGTTAGTCGATTAATTTCATATTTAATTAAAATAATTAATTAATTTTGAATTAAAATGATTAATTAGTCATTTAATTATTTTAATTAATCCTAAATTAAATTTAAAATTAAAATAATTATTCAATTAATACTAATTACTAATTAATTTCAAATTAATTAATTATTTATTTAATTAATCAATTATTTTAATTAATTCTAAATCAATTCAAATTCATTCAATTAATTAATTAATTAATTCCACATCAATTCAAATTCAATCAATCAATTATTAATCACTAATTAATTAATTAATTAAATTTAATTAATTATAAATCAATTCAAATTCAATAAATCAATTATTAATACCTAATTAATTAAAATAATCCTAAATTAAATTTGAATTAAACCAATTAATTAATTACTTCAATTAATACTAATTAATAATTAATCCCTAATTGATTAGTAATAATTATTCTATCAATTATTAATTAATTATTAAATTTAAATTAATCCTAAATTAAAATTAAAATTTATAAATATTTTTAATTACATCCTGGAGTGACGCGTAAAGAGATGAGAATGAATTTTAAATCCACCACTTTACTTGGATTTTTTTCCATTCCTGATTATGTAGGAATGATTCTAAAATTGTC
>JBBPFQ011026653.1:0-10623 GCA_037974815.1 Kaempferia elegans | reverse complement strand
ACAATATTGCCTAACTTAAGCTCATTTTACCAAACATCAAAATCAAATAATGTTTGGAGCAAAATTGCTCCAACAGATATGCGTGAAATAGTGCATAAAAATATACATAATCTACGTACATCAATCACCTCACTAAGCTAAACTAGTCGGAACTGCTAACATCCAAATGAATGAACTACTGATCGTACTCCCTTGAATATGATAGATGGATGTTGAATGCTAACAGAACGGTCACGAGCACCTGAGGAATGCCTCTAATGCATCGCTGGTAGAGGATGGCTCACTGGTCAAACGAACGCCTCATATCATAGTAGGAATCGAAGGGATCAAGAACAGAATCTCGCCAAGAAAGTACTCGCCGGCGATTCACTCAATCAGGAAGTTGAATGTCGATCGTTGAAGTTCTCAACGCCGATGAAGATGGATTGAATTGCAGATCTGGAGAGGAGGAGATAGGGTTGCGTCTATACGGAGAAGACGAAGGATTGCGGTGAACAATAGCACAAGCCACTGTTCACCCGCAATGTGGTTGCGTTTTATACCTAGTTCACTTGAATCAGGTTCAATCCAAATTCTGGGTCAGTTCAGTAACAATTTAGGGTTTGATGACATGATTAGACTCGGGTTAAGCTTCTTGAAGTTGCTTGGAACCAAATTGATCTCAATTAGGGTTAAACACTTCTTCAATTGGTTGAATGGACCAAACCTCCTAATGAATTGGTTTGCTTCAAGTGAGTCACGTTGCAAGTCCAATGTCCTACAGAAACCAAATTCAAATAATAAGGAAGATATCATGAAATACAAGAAGAAATGTCATTAATCTCCAAATAATTCTCAAGTCTTAAACAATCTAAAATATATAAATTATCCAAGGTAATTAGCTCAACATCCTCCAATAGCAATCAAAAGAATATGCCCAATAAATGAATTATCAAATCTCCTACACTTATACTTGAATGTCCTGTAAAAGTGAACAAGATGAAAGAAATAACTAAATTTATACCCCTTAATTATTCTCAATCATGTTTTGAAGATAATAAAAAAATAGTTACCTAGGATCGTCAAGTCTCAATAACTTATGCATTCGTGGATTTAATTCTTACCTTAGTTAACAAAGTAATGATTTCAATCCTTCATGAACAAACTGAGAATGATATCAATAAACTAATCCTCACAAGGAAATGTAAGTAGCTCTCGAACTAATCTCTAATTGATTAGATGGTGGAGAGAACTCAAGCTACTTATGTTTCGTGCACTACCATATGCTTGCTTATCTTCTACTCTTCACCACAATTATAGATATAAATACACAATTATGAAGGTTTCAATGAGGATAAAGAAAACATGAATCAAAGGAAATCAATGTATCAATTTTAGGTCTAGAACAAGAAGATTATGATTGAAGTGATAGTGGAAGACATGGATACAATTAAATGATATATATAGATGAATGCTTGGCCATATTTTCCTTCTTCCTCTTCTTCCTTTTTAACTAGAAGATTATTTCAATTTGCATGGTTCAAAAATCAACAATTTAACTTCATCACTATTTTGAACTCACATTACCTTAAATTCTGAATTCCTGAATAGCAATTCACCTTCTTCATTCTGATCTCACTGAAGTCTAATCAATCTTTCCATTTCATTCATTTAACAATAGATCCATAGTAGCTTGAAGTCAATTAGTTTCAACTCAGGTCAGCAACTTAAGAGTTGATTTAAATTCTGAACAGGGCTAGTTTCCAGCTTTTGTAAGTTTCAGTTTCATTTACATTAATGCATTCCAATTCATTTTCTGAACAATTGGTTTCTATTTCCAGAACAGCAGTCTCAGTAATTCAGCAGTTCGTTTCAAATCCATCACTTCAGTAATCAATTTCAACTTTGAAAGTTTCAGTAATTCAGTTCCAGCATATCCAGTTACTGACTTTATAGATGAAGTTGACAAAGGTAATTAGATAGCATTAAATCAATAAACCAAAAACTAAAACTAAAATTGAAACTCAGCTCTTTAGTTTGTGTTTCAGCAGATTTCATCAACACAGTTTGAGCAATGCAGTAATCATATTCAGCAATAGATTTCATCAACATCAACTTCAGTTTCTAATTTCACAACTTCAGTAACAATTCCAGCAATGACAGATTCAACAGCTTAGAATTTAGATACAATAGATTTCTAGCTTCATTCAAGACTTCAGAAATCAGCAATCTATAAGAATTACTTGTGAAAGTCAAGGCAATACTATTTGTTACTAAGAATACAAGAGCTTCATGTAAGTTTCTCCATGTTTTATCACTTCTCCATGAATTATGATACATACTTGATACAAACATTTCAAATTCCAGCTTATTTTTCTACTACATTGAAAGTTTAAGTGTAGGTTTCCATTCTGCCTCTTCCCTTTCTCTTCTTCTAAAATGGCAGGAGCTTAAATCTAAATACTTGCTAATCAAAAACTGCAATAAGAATTAACACATAGACTTTAGGATAATTGTCTATGATCTCAGGAAATCAAAGATTCAATTTCTAGGGAGTTGCAGGAATGATTATTTCTTTATATATGTAACTTCAAATTCTCAAATGCCCTTTTAAAATCTTCTCAATTTTGATTTGTATCTCCAGTGATTCAACAATCGGATTGGTATGAAGAGTAGCAGAGTTTCTCAATTTCTGCACTGCAATTTAGATGTGCAGTTTCATAAATCAAATTCAATGGGATTGCAGGTTTTGAATCAAATTTAGTTTCAAAAAAGACTTTTTAGCAAGGAATGAACACTTATTAACAATGAGTAAGCATGAGCTTAAATTAAATTCTTCAATGATCAGAAAACTACAACAAGACAAAACCAGAATTTAGAATTTTCATAATTGAAGCTTTAAGTTTCAGAATTTGGATTCAAGGGAATTCTAACTTAAGTCAATGAAGAATCCAGCTTAGGCAAAGGACTCATTTAGCACTGCAATGGTAAAAGTTTGAATTCTCATTACTGCTGTTCAGAAAACACAAAACGATTTGACACTAAGCAGGGCTTTGAGGTAACAATTCATCAGCAGCTCTTAAAACTTCCAAGATAGTTTCTTTTCATCATTAGCACATTCCACTTTAGATGCCCATCCTCATTCCAGCTGATAGAATTCTACCATTTGTTTCTAACAATTTGATAGCTCAACTTTGGTAGTGGCTTCAATTACACTTCACTGTCATTGCACAGAATGCACAAATTCACAGAATTTCATATTAGAATATTGTGTATTGCCTTTCCATGA
Organism: Kaempferia elegans; assembly: GCA_037974815.1. Lineage (NCBI taxonomy): Eukaryota > Viridiplantae > Streptophyta > Magnoliopsida > Zingiberales > Zingiberaceae > Kaempferia > Kaempferia elegans. The sequence continues at coordinate 7,355 of JBBPFQ011026653.1, read as the reverse complement.
TTTGATAAATCTGAATCTGTAATTCCACAGAAATAATTTGATACTTGGCTAGCAAGGCATGACTTTGAACTTGTTGCTGGTGAAGGACAATATGAAGATTTGGCATGAAAACCTCATAGCAATGTATAACTACTATTAATCATGTAATGAATCATTTCATAATTGCTTGCCAACAACTACACACATCCATTGAAATGTACCCAACAATTGTATATCCAATATACCTTAAATATTTCCACCAATCCATTAAACCAACTGCCTAGAGCAATTAAGTCACTTGATTATGCTCCAAAAGTTTCAATAAGATCATATAAATGAAGAATTCTTGTCACTTCCAATTTGTCAAAGACCAACCTTCATCAAGCCATCGAAAACCTTCAACATCTTCAAACCTATGTCAACTCTCCCCCACACTTAGACTTTTGTCCGTCTCGGCCAAAACATCATCAAATAACATCCAAAATATTCATATCCAAAATATTCAAAATGAGAAGATAAAAGAAATGATGATTGATAAGAAAATTGGCAAGAAATTATGTGGAAGAATAGCAAAGTAAAATAACCTTAATAAGAATGATTCAACTTCTAATCATGTAGATTGGAAAGAATCAAAGCTAATTCTATAGTGACAATCACACAAGTGCAACACAAAATTAGGCAAAATCCTTACTAGGAATAAAAATTATCATCTCAATTTCCCAATCAAGAATCAATCACTAAGTATTAACCTCATGTAATTCAAGAATCCATTTTAACAATAAATTCCAAAACTTGACAATCAAATTTAACTACTTTTTAAGATTCTCTAAAATGGTATCAAGAAATAGAAAAGGGTACAATTTATTCCAAAAACCTGAAACTCTAAGCCAACATGACATAAGAAAGCATTAAGAAGAGACATATACAATTTATTTGTAAAAACCAAATTTAAAACAGTGCTAAAATTAACAAAAGATTATTCATGCAACCAAGATCAAGAGATGAATATATACATATGACAAATAAGTGCAAGATGAAACAAACTCCCCTTTAGGTTGGGTAGATGGCATCTTTACTATCCAATTCCTCCAATACTAAGCCATTGACTTCTTCATGGAAGTTCTTAAGTCGATGCCCATTCACTTTAAAAGTTCAACCAGTAAACATCTCCTGAATCTCAATCACACCATAAGAAAAGATGTTAGTAACACAAAAGGGTCCTTCCCATCTAGATCTCAACTTACGCTTGATCAATTTGAGGCGAGGCCTAAATAAAAGCACTTTATCACCAATCTTAAAATCTTTTACCACAATATGCTTATCATGAAAATTCTTGGTCTTCTCCTTGTAAATCTGTGAGTTCTCATAAGCCTCTAATATCATCTCCTCAAGTTCCTAAAGTTGCAATTTCTTTTTTTCTCCAGATGTGCTAGCATTAAAATTGCATGCTTTAACTGCCCAATAAGCCCTATGCTCAATCTCCACAAGTAGATGACAAGTTTTCTCATAAACAATCCTGTATGGAGACATTCCTATAGGTGTCTTATAGGCAATGCAGTAAGCACATAATGCATCTTCAAATCTCTTACTCCAATCCTTCCTGTCAGGTCTAACTGTCTTTTCAAGAATTAATTTGACTTCCCTATTAGACACTTTAGCTTGTCCATTTGTCTGAGGGTGATAAGGAGTGGAAATCTTATATGCAACCCCGTACTTGCCTAGCAAAGCTTTCATGTGCCTATTACAAAAGTGAGACCCTTGATCACTGATGATCGCCCTATGTACTCCAAACCTACAGAAAATGTGAGACCTGACAAAGCTAAAAACAACTGAAGAATTGTCAGTCCTGGTGGGTATGACCACCACCCATTTGGAAACATAATCAACTGCTAATAATATATATAAAAACTCAGATGAAGCAAAAAATGGACCCATGAAATCAATACCCCAAACATCAAAAATCTCACAGAATAAAATAAATTCCTGAGGCATTTCATTCTTAGGTCTTACATTCCCAGTCCGCTGACAGCTATCACATGATTTATAAAAAATATATACATCACGGAACAAGGTGGGCTAATACAATTCACACTCTAACACCTTCCTAGTTGTCCTCTGAGGCCCGAAATGTCCACCACACTCTAAAGAATGACAGAATGTAAGTACACAATAAAATTCATGATTAGGAATGTATCCCCTAATGATCTGGTCACTACAAAATTTCCACAAGGATCATCCTACACATAAAACTTTGAATCACTTTTTAATTTTCTCTTTGAGCTTTTGAAAATTGTGTGGAAAAAACATGTGCTACTGGAAAATTAACCAAATCTGCATACCATGGTGACTCACCATGTAGTTGTAGAAGCTGCTCATCTAGAAAATCATCATCAATAGTTGTGTGTCCAACATCTCCCTCTATCCTGCTCAAGTGATCTGCCACTTGGTTCTCTTTTCCACTCCTATCGCGTATCTCTACGTCAAATTCTTGAAGTAGAAGCATTCATCTAATCAACCTAGGCTTCGTATCTAGTTTCTTGAGGAGAAATTTCAATGCTGCATGATCAGAAAAAAAACACCACGTGTGAACACAATAAATAAGATCTAAATTTATCCAAAGAAAAAAACAATAGTTAAAAGCTCCTTCTCTGTGGTGGTGTAATTCGCTTGTGCAACATCTAAAGTCTGGGAAGCGTAGCAAATAGCATGTGGTGCTCCATCCACCCTTTGTGCAAGTACAGCTCCCACTGCATAATTCGAAGTATCACACATCAACTCAAAAGGAAGTGACCAATCTGGTGGTTTAATGATGGGTGCTGATATAAGTGCCTCCTTTAGCTTCTCAAAGACCTCCTTGCATCTATGATCAAAATGAAAGTCTTCATCCTTCTGTAACAAACTAGTCAATGGAAGAGCAATCTTACTGAAGTCTCTAATAAATCTCTTGTAGAAACCTGCATGACCAAGGAAAGCTCGAACATACCGCACTCATTCGAGGTAAGATAAAGAAGATATAGCACTAAATTTAGTAGGATCTACCTCAACACCTCTCCTAGAGACTATATGACCTAGCTAACACAATGTCATGCTCAACCATGAAATGACACTTCTCAAAATTCAAAACCATCTCAATGCATCGACTCAAAACTCGAGATAAATTTTCTAGACATGCATCGAAAGAAGATCTATAAACTAAAAAATCATCCATGAAAATTTCCATGCAATGCTCTAATAAATCACTAAAATGCTCACCATACATCGCTAAAAAGTCCCTAGAGTGTTGTACAGTCTGAACGACATACATCAATAGGCAAATGTACTGAAGGGGCAAGTGAAGGAGGTCTTCTCTTGATCCTCTAGGTCGATGCCAATCTAAAAATATCATGTATCCATCTAGGAAGCAATAATGTGATTTCTCTGCCAACCTCTCTAACATCTGATCAATAAAAGGCAAAGGGTAGTGGTCCTTTCTGCTCACCTGATTAAGCTTCTTATAATCCACACATACTCTCCAAGAATTCTGAACTCTAGTGGGCACTAACTCATTATCCTCATTCACAGTAATGCCTGACTTCTTAGGAACCACATGAATAGGACTCACCCATTTACTGTCACAAATAGGGTAAATAATGTCTGCCTGTAGAAGTCTAGTGACCTCTTTCTTTACTACATCAATAATCAATGGGTTAAATCTCCTCTATGGTTATCTCATTTGTTTTACATCCTCCTCTAGAAAAATTTTGTGCATGCAAATAGAAGGACTGATCCCAGGAATATCAGCAAGTATCCACCCAATAGCTCTCTTGTGCCGCCTCAGAATCTTCAATAATATATGTTCTTGCTCTAGCTCTAAATTCTGGGCTATAATGACATGTAGCTGTTGATCCTCTCCTAGATATGCATACTTTAAGTGCTCTGGCAACTACTTTAATTCCAATTGTTGTGACTGATCAATAGATGGTGGTGATCCATGAGGTATTGCTTCAACTGTGAGATCCACAACTCTCTCCTCTCCTCCATCTATTAAAACTAGACCACAGATAGGTCTCAACTCATCTGCTACTAAATCATCATCAACATCTAGAAAATCTAAGTCACAATCATGCATGGCCGAAACATCCAAATTCAAATCAAGATCCTAAAAAACCCTAGGTCTAAAAGCTCATCAAGGATGTCCACACTCAAGATAGAATGGTCCTCTGATGGATGCTTCATAGCATCAAAAAGACTAAACTGAACCACTGTATCTGCTATTTCCATTGAGAGTGTTCATGCATGCATTTCAATTTTTGTCTTAGAAGTCTTTAAAAATGGTCTACCAAGAATCAATGGAGCCTTGTTTGCTAGCACATCACCCTCCATGTCCAAAATATAAAAATTAGCTGGAAAAATCATCTCTCTAAGCTTCACCAACACATCCTCTATCAATCCAGCTGGATGAGTTTGACTCTGGTTAGCTAACTAAATCACCTCTCCTGTAGGCTGCAAAGGTTCAAGACCAAGTGACTGGAAAATTGATTTCGGCATCACATTAATTGAGGCTCCCAAATCCAACATTGCATCTTGAAATATACAACTTCCAATTACACAAGGCACTATAAAGACTCATGGATCTTCACATTTCTGAGGTAGTGGCTGAATTAATGCAGAAACATTCTTCCCCATGCTTACTAACTCATTTCCCTTTAGCTTCTTCTTATTCACACAAAGATCTTTAAGAAACTTTGCATACTTTGGAACTTATTTGATCATAATCAACAATGGCACATTCACCTCAACTTTCCTGAATAAATTCACAAGATCTTGAAACTCTCTTGCTTTCTCTTCCTCTAAATTCTTCCATGACTGAATTCTCCATTGAGGAAAAGGTAGTGGAATGCTAGGTTCAACTCTTTACTATTTGAAGTTATTTTGGCATGGTTATGAGGCTGAAATGTTGCTGAATTTGAAGAAGATGGTTGATCAAGTTCTAAAGTTTGCTGTCCTATTTTTGATGCTGAAATTTCTGAATTTTGAGTTGCTATAAATTTAGTCAATGGGCTATTTTGAATTCTTGGGTTGAACTTGCCGGATCAACTTGGATTGGAGTTGAACTAGAGCCTATGGGGTTTGGAGCTGCTGGAACTAGTCCCAGACTTGCTGGATTTGGTACAAAACTTGCTGGATATGGCACATTTCGCACAAAATCTGATGTAGTCCTCCCACTCTGAAGAGTCAATGCACTCACATTCCCTTTTGGAATAGGTGTTGCTTGTGAAGGTAGTTGACTTAATCTTTGAGCTTGCATTTGATTTAAATTGCTTGCTAGTTGTCCAATTTGCTTCTCAATGTCTTGTAGAGCTAAATCCGTCCTTTGTTGATGTTGTTGTTGTTGCAAAATCAATTGTTGCTGTTGCAAAAGTTGTTGCATCAAGTCCTCCATTTTCAGTTGTAGTTGTTGTGCATTTGATCCATATGAACTGTTAGAGCTTCCTTGATTCAAGAACGGTCTTGGTTGGAATGTAGGCTACTGATCTTGCTGGAAATTCTGGAATTGATGCTGGACATTCCGATTTAAAGGTTGTTGCTGCTGGAAAAACTGATTTTGACCTTGAAAAGGCTACTGGAATTGCTGTGAATACTGTTGATATTGTTGATTATGATGCGGGTATTGCTGTGTAGGTTGTTAAAAATTCTAATAATGAGGTTGTTGGTATTAGTTTTGAGTAAAAGGTTGCTGGAAATTCTATGGAGGATGCTGGAATTGTTGATTAGTGTGTTGGAAATTCTGATTTTGAGGCGGTTGTTGATAAAATGAGTTCTCATACCTCAAATTAGGATGATCCTTCCAACCGGGATTGTAGGTAGGTGAATTAGGATCATATTTAGGCTGAAATTGGGGTCTAGAAATCGCCGCCAATGACTCATCTTGATGGAGATTTGGCATGAATCTGAATTGTGATCTTAACTAGAGCAAATGTTACATCATCTCATCATTTGCAATAGAAAAGTAGAACTTTGGCCAACACTTGAATTTGAAATAGATTGACTCATGCTATTCAACGTCATTTGCTTAACCAATGATGTCAACTCCATCAACGAACTCTTAATCTTTTTTGCTCATTTGATGCTACTTGAACTTCATCAACTCCTCTACAATAAGGGCTCTACTCCCAAATTGTTGTGAATTTTTTATCATGTTAGAAATCAACTTTCTTGCTTATTCAGGAGTCTTGTTCACTAAGGTTCCTCCAGCTGCTGCATCAATCATGCTCCTATCCATGGGAAGAAGTCTTTCATAAAAGTATTGCACAAGTAGTTGATCACTGATCTGATGCTGAGGCTGAGGGCAACTGACACAAAGTTTCTTAAATCTCTCCCAATAATCGTAAATAATCTCCCCCACTACTTACTCAATGTCACAGATGCTTTTCTGATGGTAGCAGTCCTAGAAGCTAGGAAGTACTTCTCCAAAAAATGTCTTCTTCATATCAATCCAGCTAGTGATGAACCCTGCTAGAAGATAATAGAGTCATTCCTTTGTTGCACCAGTCAAGGTAAAAGGAAATGCTCTTAACTTAATGTTTTCCTCTAAAATTCCCTGTCGCGTCATGGTGGAGCAAATTACATGGAATTCATGCAAATGTATGTTGGGATCTTCTCCTGAAAAACCCTGAAACTTAGGCAACAAGTGAATTAGCCCTGATCTGAGCTCGAAATCTCCTACAAAGTCTGGATAGGTGATGCAAGAGTACTTGTAGGCCGCATCAGGAGTTGCAAGCTCCTTCATGGTATTGTTGTTCTCTGCCATGGAAATAACCAAGTATGAAGAGTTAATTTCAGGAATCTCTGGTGGTCTCTTCTGAATCCTCAAAGCTCTAAAAGTCCTCTCAATCTCTGGATCGTAGTCAAGCAATTTGTCATAAGAAGACATGGTCATGCACACAAAAATTCAACAATTAAGTTCACAAGTAGATAGGCAATAAAATCAAGAAAAATAGAAATAAATAAAAAGCAAATATGCACAATCTAAAAGCAAACAAACATTACTAGTTCCTCAATAACGACGTCAAAATTTGATATGCTCACACAATGATATGTCACAATGAACTCCAAATAAACAGAGTGTGGAAACCCCTCAACCAAACACAAATAGTGATATAGAATATGGTCTGAGTCGTGTCTCACAAGGAACTAATAATAGGATGTTCTGCTCTAGATTTGGATCTCATTTTAGGGTTTTCTTAATGGTAAAATGGGGGTTTTAAGTTTTTTTTTAACTTCTAAATTGATGAAACTAAATGAATTATAATGAAAGATTAAACTAATTTAAGGAAAATTCTAATCCAAATGCTGTAAACAACCCTAGCAATCTAAATCAACCGAAAGAAAAAAAG
>JBBPFQ011026548.1:0-10624 GCA_037974815.1 Kaempferia elegans | reverse complement strand
GGATCCCAGAAGATCCAATGGTTTTGGACTACCAGAGCTGTCCACGGTTCAGGGCTACCGTAGCTGCCCAAGAGATCTCAAAATGGTACAATGCCTAGGGCCCATAGAAAAGAAAAGAAAGAATAGATAAGAAAGATAAAGAAAGTACTTTACAAGTTAAGAGTTAAAGTACACAGATACACAGATAAAGAAACAGCTAAAGTGAACAACAAGTAAAGACAAATCAAAAGTAAATTGATTTACAGATAAGTTAAGCAAAATAAACTTGTTTGTTCAGTTCAGTTTCAGTTTTCAGTTCAGTTCAGTATTTATATGCACAGTTTATCTATTTTGATATTGAGATGCATGTTTTGGTGAGTAGATAGTTTCTTACTAAGCGTTGCTTATAGTTTGCATTTTCCTCCTACTGCAGATAAAGGTAAAGGGAAACAGAGCTAGATGGAGACGACAAGGATGATGGTGTGTGTGTGGTGTGGCTGAGCAATGGTAGATCCGAGGACACCAGAAATAGATTCATTTCCTTTTTGTTCAGTTTTGTAAAGGATATTGAAATTTAACTCTCAGCTTTTAATTTGAATAGCATGTTAAAGATTTAGATTTATTCCGCAATTGTTTTGAAGCATGCTATTTTTACTGTTGTATGAGCAACATTGTATAATTAGATAGTAGTAGTAGCACCCCTCCTAGCAGAGAGAGGTTGGGTCGCTACATAGGGGTCGCGGCTGAAGGGACAGAAAGAAGGGGTTGGAGTGTACAAGTCAGAGAAACCAGAAGGGAGACTGGTTGAATCCTTCGCTCGGTTTGAAGCCTCCCTTGCTGTGTTTTTTCGCTGGAAGAAAGGAAATCCTTGGCGCTACGCAATTTCACTTTGTTCATTGAGTTCCTTCATAGAGCAATCAAGGGTTCGATCTTTTTATGAGAAAGAGAAGTCCCCCGGGCGGTGCGATGATTAAGACATGAGAGGTTGTCACATGACGTCTAAAGTCGAAACTCGGCGAGTCCGAGCATATACTTCCCCTATTTTTTAACCATTTGCACTAATGACTAGTAGTCACCCGTGATTTATCTCCTTCGTGTTGGCCTGACGACGGGTTGACGGAGACGCTGGGGGCAAGCGAATCGCCCTTTCTGGGAGGAAGAGAAAGGAGAAAGCCGGCAAAAGGAGAAAGGCGGCGGCAAAGTGTGTTTCATTTTAGGGTGGAAGGGGAAAGAAAAATAAAAGAAGAACATGAATGAATCACGACGCTGCTTGAAAACACTACGTCGGTTGCCACATCGTTCACTCTTTCTTTTCGATCTTTCTTTGCACGTTTTGTATCATTTCTCAATCTAAATATAGACAATGAAATAATATTACAAGATGCGTTGGAGGAGAAGTATGATGAATCTTTAAATATATTTATGGAAATATATATATATATATATATATAATTTCTTCTTCAAATTATATTTTTTATAATGAATTTTTTGTCACAGTCCAATACAGTTTAACTGCTTTGTTTAGGTATCATATTAATTTTATTTCAAATTAATACTTGCAAAATAAGATTCTTAAATTGATGAAAACATTTTTTTTATTTAAGATGATATAATTAGCTCCGCGACACACATTTCCTTGGGGACAACAAACAAAAGTTTCTATAAATTAATTTCATAGTTTACTTGATATCACATATGCAAAATTCTCTAAATGTAATCAAAATTTTTTTTTTAGTCCCCCAGCTAATGATGCACCGGTTAGACCTTTCAAGTAGTTCATCATGAATTAAGAGTTGAATCCCAACTGCGACATATTTAATTTTTTTTTTTTTAGCCTTCGTGAACACTTCTCAATTTATTCTAGTGGTTAGTGGAAAATTTTTATCTAATAGGTCAGGATTAGTCGAATATCTAATTATAAAAAAAAAAGTGTTTTTTTAAGATGGTAATGCTCCTATAAATATAACTACAAAGTTTTATTCTTTCAAATATATATATATATATATATTGAAAAACAGTTGCATAATTTGTATTGATATATTGATATTGTCGGTGAAAAATAGTTTAAATTATTTTTTATTTATTTAATTATTTTTATTTTATTAGATTTGGTCTAGTATTGGTCTCCCAGGACTCTAATCTGCATAATTAATTTGCACGTAGAAATGGACTACTGTGCCACGTGATCCCCTCACCGGTGGATTCAGTCTCTCCTATCTCTCTCCTCCCCCACCTCCTCCTCTCTTCTCCACATGGGAGAGATAGAGAGTTTTGGGACAAATATCTGGATTAAGGCACTGTCTGTCTGATTCATGGATGTGGATGTGCCACTTGGAGGTCGGTAGGGTCCATTCCCGTGAGTATTGTACATGTAATATCGGTAAGGTCCGGATCGAATTTTCCAAATAATTGTATGTACAGGCGGGACCGAATCAACCCCTCACGGCCTCACCTCTCTTTAACAAAAGATAAATAATGGCTCAAAAGTATATGCAGCAAGATTTGCTCAATATTCAATTTGCTCAGTTTCAATATTAATTAGAAGGGATGTAATTAAGGATAGTATGGGCAATTTAAAGACATCTCCAATTATTAGAGTCTAAATGAGATTTTTTATAATTTTAATATGTCACATCAATATTATAAATTTTTATTGAATCTTCATTAGTTAAAGCTCTAAGTGAACTTTTTTATGATCTAATTTATAACATGTGGTAAAAGGCGATACGCTCGTCTCAGTACTTCAGCTAACCCGTCCCTAGGTCAACTCGGAGACGATAAATCACGGGTGGTTACTAACCATTAATATAAATGGTCAAAGCATGAAAGAGGTTCACTCGGACACACCGAGTTTCGACTTCAAGACTTCATATGACAACTTAATTCTCATGTCTTAACTATCACACTGCCATGAGGGACGATCTAATTCATAACATGTTGCACTTCGTGCATATTACATCATTTTTAAAATCTAATTTCAATATCTAATTGAAGCTCTAAGTGAGCTTTAAAGGCATGATGTAGTTCATAACATGTTGAATATTACATCAATTTTAAGATAAAAACGAAGTTTTGAATTTTGAAACCTACACTTAAATTATACACCTAAAACTTTACTCCATATAATAGTTAAAGTTTTTTTATTAAATTTTTTAAATTTTATATATCTTTCACAAATCTTGTATTGAAGGTCCTCTAAAAAGACAACTTTTATTATTATTTTCCGTCAAAAGAATAAAATATTTCAAAATAGTCCCAAACATATTTTTTTATCTCAAAAACTCTCATTTTAATACCCTCGTAGTAATTAGGTTGTAATTGCTATAACATATTAAAGCAAATCAACTTGATTTTTATTTAATTTGTTAAAATTATTATTTATGAAATACTTTTGTATTAAAATATTATTTACAATTTGCTTTAAATCATTTTAAAATTATTGTAATATAGTAGCTATGACAATAATTTTAAGTATTTTTTATCATATTAAAATGATTTTGTTAAAATTTGAATAATTTTAATTAAGACCGTGAAGAGTATTTTTATTAACGGTATACATTAATTTTAGTTAAATTATTTTTTTATTAAATAAGGATATTTTAATTGGTGTTACAAGACGATTTTTTAATATAAAAAATGATAATTAGGCGTGTCATTTTATAAAAACAGATTGACACGTGGCTCATTTGTACATCCGTTTCGCATCACTTTGGTGTGGTCGCTGGCCTAGAATTAATGATGGGCCTCATCAAAGGAAAGGAAGAATGACTAGCCTTCATCCTCGTCCTCTACCTGAACTTTCCATCCATCAAAATGCTGAAATATAAACTCTCAACAAACCCAACTATCTCGCCCTCTCTAGTGCGCTCCCGATCCCATTCGATCGGAAGGTTGTCGATTAATCACCGCAACAATGCGATCTCGTTTGGAACGCAGAAGCGAAGGTCTGTCCGAGGAAGATCGCGATCTTTTAATCACTCTGAATCGGTTGAAATAGCTCGCGTCGGAGCTCGGAAAGACGGATCCCGGGCGGAAGGAGAGGATGAGAGGCCCTCGATGCCGGGGAAGGTGCGATTCGCGGCTCCCTCGCTTTCGCTGATGCCGACGCGGGGTGCGGGAGGCTGCTTCGCAGCCCTTCTCACGTTCTTCGCGTTCAAGGGCGGTTTCCTGATCCTCGACGCGTTTTGTCTTCTTTTGCTGCTCCCCTTCCGGCGGACGGAGCACGTTCCGGCGGATGGGGAGCGGAGGAGAGGGCCCTCGGGGATTGATCTCTCCGGGAAGAATAGCACTGCGCTGACACGAACGTTTCTCCTGCTTGGTGCGGGATGTCGCTTCGTAGTAGTCGTAACCCTGGTCGCGGTGCGGGGCACCGTGGTGCTCTTCAAAGGACTGCAAGGCGCGGTCCAGGCAAAGGCGGAGGAATTGGTTGTGCAACCAAGGAAAAAGGACTTGGAGTTGGTGACAGCGAGGAAGGCCCTAGCTATCAAGATGGCAGAGGAGGCGGCCGCAGAGGTTGAGATGGCGAGTAGCGTGAGGGAGTTTGCGGTGATTCAGACAGCAAGAGGGGATGAGTTGTTCACACAATGTTGGACGCCTCTCTTCCCTCAATCCCGGTAAAAAGGCCTTTTCCCTACTGTTCATTATTTCTCGTTGAGAAAAATAAAACTATGTTAGTAGCTAATTCATCTTCAGGTTTGTTGTTTCAATTGTTTTCAACATGAAAAATATTATTCTACTCTATTTAATTACAGTGCCTGAAGTTTTTCTGTCTGAGAAGACAAGCATCTTCCTTAACTGTCTGCTCAAAGTTTGATCTTACTTTGTTAATGGCAGAGAGGGAGATAATGACATATTTTCGTGCATTTTGAATTGATAGTAAACTTTATAAAGCCAAAGGAAGAAATTGTGAGGTTGAAAAAACTAATTGAGAGGCCTGCAGTATTTGTTAACTCTAGGGACATAAAAATTATGTTTACCTAAGATTTTTTGGGAAATGATTCAAAGTATATCATAGCAAGGGAATACATTTGTATGTCCAAAGAGGCAGTTGATTGAGTGGCCAAATTGGTCGTTCATAATGAAGCTGTAGCCATGGTCGACTAGGTCCAAAGAATAACATAGTATTCATGAAAATGGTAGTCTGTCTGAGTATTACTGTATTAGTATTTGAAGGGGATTTGTTGTTGAAAAATGTGGTTGCTTGAGGAGCTAATTGAGAACAGGAGCAAGGACTAGAAAAGTCTATTGAGATGTGTTTCTTTGTGATGCTCTTTGTAATCTTCTTTGTGTGCTGATGAACATTTGTGTCCTTGTTATTATCCTCTAGTAGTGTTGCTGTGTTCATTCGACCTTATTTTATAAAGGCTTTATATTAATTGGAAATCTCAGTATCTTGATTGCCAAAAATCAAAATTTGTAGCTCTTTTCCACTCGTGCAGATTTATCATGAGTAGCACTAATTGATTATTGTCACATCATATCTCGTCTATGGTACTTGGAATATACTTGCTCTCTTTCAGGAATTATTCTTTTTTCTCTAATTAATACAGCTCCTATTGTTTGCAGGGGACTAGTTGTTATTTTACATGGTTTGAATGAGCATTGGTATGCAAGTAAAAGCTCTTCTTTTTTAATTTTATTTTATGTTGCAACTAGAGATACCATGCCTATGGTTTCTGTTTTTCTCAAATACAGTTTGTTATATTTATTTTGACAGTGGAAGATATAACCATTTCGCAAAGCGTCTAAATGACAGCGCATTCAAAGTTTATGGTGTGGATTGGATTGGTGAGTTTTAAACAAACAACCAATTATAATGTATCGGTTACTAACTTTATAAATTGCTGCACATATGAATTTATTTTTAGAATGGTTAAGCTAATTAGATCTATTTACAACTCAAGGAAAAAGATATTTTGATTGATGATGTGGAGATGAAAAATACATAGCTGTTGGTTGTCATGGATAAATTACAAATTGGCTACAATTATACATGGCACATAAGAAGTCAAGCACTAGAAGATTTAGAAATGATGATTAGTATGGGTGGAACATTCTAGAAACCTAAATAATGTTGTATGGTCCTTACATGTAAGATTTAGATAGTTTTAATGTGAGTTTCAGATAGGTTTTCATGGCAGATGAGCAGAGCCAACCAAGAGATGAGACATGATAAAAAGACATTAGAGGGTGCTCACCTCCAAAGTCCTATGAAAGGAGAGTTGTGATATTATTGTAAGGACATCTTTTTCAAAGCCTCTACATAACCTCCTCTAACCTTTCCATAGATTTTCCAAACGTTGATCACTTTAGCAACTCCTAGCTAGGAGGAAGGTACAAGAGAGGAGCCTTACTTGCCTCTCATTCTCATTTCACACCAAGCTAGATCAAGTGCTCCACCTTAGGTCATCCAACACTACCTTAATCATCTCCATTCAAGTGATCAAATTGCATTTAACTCAGGCGAACTAGAGTCCACTTCAAATCAATTCCTTCATCTAGGTTGAGTTGCCTCTCAACTTTGGTGAACTCAACCAAATCTCTAACCACTTCATGCTGAAATCGTTTCAAATTGAACTGTGTTCAACTCAGATGAATTCAATTAGCTCCAATCAATCTTGACTGAATTTTATGTTCTTGAACGCATATCACTACAAATTTGAAATAAAGTCTGAGCTAAATCAACATAATTAGAAGAGTTCTATTATCTATAATAAAATCATCATAGTAGCCTTAACATTGCCTATGGAAAAGAACCAAGCATGGAGTTGGAAAGGGAAGACAAGAGATCAATTCTGGATTTGCTAGAGAACCCCAAGAAGATATTATCTAAATGGGAAAGGTGAGAAGAAGATAATCCTCAGTGTATCCTTAGCATATGAAGGAGTTGTTTGATTAAGGGTAAAAATGAATTGAGGTTGGAGATTCAATGGTAATTAATAAAGAACATTATGAGATGAATCCCAGATAAAGATGATGATGGCACAAATATGTAGATAAAAAGCTAAGCCATCCAAGTTATGGGTATGAGCGAGGGGGATTTGAAAGCAACTAAGAGTCAGTAGAAGAATATGAAGATTCAAACTTGTCTTGAAGAAAAGAAAAAGCATGTCATGGACAAACATTTTAAGGTTGAGAGGGAATTGTTGAAATAAAGTAAGACAGAGCTCAAAAGAGAGGCATTCGGGGCTCGTAACTTTACAGAGATTACTAAGTTAGTCAGTGACTCCTTCCAACTCGAAGTACCTCAGTGGCTAACATTGGGCTATAAAAATTCATCCCATCTTAGAGACCACCCTGCCCTTAGTGTACTAAAGGACTTTGGAGGACTAGCCTGCACAAGACACATCAATATACTTTAACCAAGATAATTATAGGCAAAGCCAAAGCTAGGTTTCTAGTCTCTCAAACTAAGAAGAAGGGGGAAAGTGTCTAGGAAATAGACCCCCTAATTAAGCTCTCTTTTTTCAAGATTGTCTTTTGTTTTGATGGTTGTAACGATGAACAATTAATTCTTTGTTGCTACTTGCTACCATTTGTGTGAACCCCAAAATGCAGCTTTTTGATTCTTTTGGATTCTCTCATAGCCTAGTCTGCGCTTCAATTAGACATTCATCAGAATTTCATTTTCACCTAGTATGTGGTTAATGAAATTAGGGATTATAAAATTTGAGGACTTCTGCATATTCACTTAGGCATCTCTTTGGACTTCCGTTTCACAGTTGAAAGTCTATCTTATTCACTTAGGGCATCTTCATAACTGTGGCTTTACACAAACCAAGGAGTTATGCCTCTTCAGTTAGACACCTTTTGGACTTCAGTTTCACAGTCTTAGGGCTTATGCCTATTTAGTTAGGCGTTTCTTTGGACTTCGGCTTCACACAGCTTGAGGGCTTATTCCAATTCAGTTAGGTGTCTCTTTGGACTTCGGCTTCACATAGCTGAAGGGTAAAGCCTATTAACTTTGTGTCTCTTTGAATTTTGCCTTCACACAGCATGCGGGTTTATATCTATTCATTTAGGCGTCTTTTGGGTCTTCAGCTTTATACAATTTGAGGACTTAAGCATATTCAAGTAGGTGCATCTTTGGAATTTTGGTTGATGTGTATCAGGTTCACTTCCATCTTGGCATGTTGGATTGAATGCCATGCAATTCGATTGATGTGTATCAGGTTCACCTCATCTTGGTTTGTTGAATTGAATGCCATGGGGTTTGGCTGATGTGTATCAAGTTCTCTTCGATCCCAGTTCATCAGATTGAATGAATGTCATTCAGCCCAAGTATATCAAATCCACTTCCACCCTGATTCATTGGATTGAATGCCACAGTTTGGTTGAACTGTCCAGATATCAAGAAAGCGTCACTAGACCAGTAATAGTTAATACTTACTGAGGCAATTTCAAAACTAAGTTTCAACGACTCAAACATTAGCAAAACTCTTATATCAAGAGAAAGAAAAAAAAAATGCTATTGTAAAAAGTCAAACAGAGAACCTTCTTAAATACTCTGCATGTCAAGGTCGTGAAACAAGGTTGAACATTCCTGAGCACATTTCAGCCTTTAGTCTATATGAGTCTTCCCTGTTCAGGGTTATCTTTCCCTTCCCAGGTGTCGACCTGCTTTCAATCTCCTGAGCACGGGGTTTCCCACCAGCATTAATTTTAGAACTTAGTTTTTTTCAAGAGACATTTTTAAAACAGTTATTAGAAGTTAAACCTTGTACTCTCCTCTTCACATTTTTATCTTAGTTTATATTTTGATAAATTGGAAAGTGACAGGTTTCCACCTTCCAACCCAAAACAAGTTGCAATTATTACAAAGTGAACATTTAAAGCTCATTTCAAGAAGTTAGTTAATAATGAAAACTAGCCATAGTTGAAGTGGGAGGAAAAATGGGAAAAGGTGAAAATGGAAGACGATAAATGAAAGGAGATGTGACCATGATGATTAACCTTTTTGGAAACATTAGCATATTCGTTACAGAATCCTCTCTTACAAGACAAAGCTTTTCTGTTTTCAGGTCATGGTGGAAGTGATGGCTTGCATGGGTATGTCCATTCCCTTGATCACGCCGTTGATGATCTAGTATGTTTGCTTAATTTATCATGCCATTTGAACATATTCTAACTGTTATACGCTGTTTTAATATAGTTGATTATGGTTCTTATACAGAAAAAATTTCTGGAGAAGGTAATTAGCCAGAATCAGGGACTTCCATGCTTTGTCTTCGGTCATTCCACGGGTGCAGCCATAGCTCTCAAGGTACATTGATATTTCATTGTAAAAAGACACCATCCATCCTTTTACATGATTCAGACCAATTTTATCCTACAAACTTTGCATGTGCTTGAAACATTAAGGCTTCATTGGACCCGAAGACAAAGGTTCTTATACAAGGTCTCGTATTAACATCTCCGGCTATTCATGTTCGACCATCTCATCCACTGATCCCAGTAAGTATTGTTTCTCCGGCTATTACATTGACAGCTGCATAGAGTGAAGTTAACAAAGTTGCTACATATACAATATCCTCCACATACCTATAAGTTATCTTGCTTCTCAAAATTGTTCACTGGACAGCTGCGATTTTATGAGATTATTACGTGTTGATAAGATAACTATTGTACTGAAAAATAGTAGTACAGTTATGCATGGTTCAAAATGAATATCTATCAACTTACCTAGTCGATTTGTGACTACAACATGGTTTTGTTATCAGGTTATTGCACCAATTTTATCCTTCTTACTTCCTGAATTCCAATTCAGAGCAGCATACAAGAGTGACTCGCCTGTCTCGCGTGATCCTGTTGCTTTAAGGGACAAATACACCGATCCACTTGTTTTTACTGGGCCTATCAGAGTCAGAACGGGTTACGAGATATTGAGGATTTCGTCATTCTTGTATAAGAACCTGCGGAGAGTTTCAGTGCCCTTCCTGGCCCTTATTGGATCAGCAGATACTCTAACCATCCCAGAAGCCACAGAAAGGCTCTATGAAGAAGCATCGTCCTCCGATAAAGCACTCAAAATATACAAGGAATTATCACATGATCTTCTTTTTGAACCCGAAAGAGATGACATTATTCAAGATATTATTGACTGGTTGAGCTTGAGAATTAACTCAGGCTGTGAATGATCCTATAACTGCTGGCTTAATCCTAAGGAAGCAATATTTTCCTCCTTTTCTACACTTCAAATGCTAATAGTCCACATTTTAGTTCCAACACCTTAGAGTAGTTCAAGGAGCTATTCCTTTTGAAACTTATTTGATTTTTTTTTTCAGTAAATCATAAATAACTAGCATTATGTTACTTCAAGTGTTTTATTTTTATTGATATTTCTTATTGATATGGACTTTATAGTAAATTAATATTATTGTCGGCATTAAATGATGATATTTATATTTGTTTTATTGTTCATAATTATTAATCCGAGCCTTCACTGCCTATTCTCTAACCATTTCATCTTCTTATGTTAATAATTCTATAATAATTTCATTTTATTTACTAATATTTCTCTAGATTTTTCTTTATATTGTATATGTACACCATGCCTATTATATATATATATTGGGGCAAAAAGGCGAAATCGCTCGCCCCCAGCGCCCCCGCCAACCCGTCCCCAGGCCAACACGGAGGAGGTAAA
>JBBPFQ011026010.1:0-10630 GCA_037974815.1 Kaempferia elegans | reverse complement strand
TTTAATTTAGTTTAATTTTGCAACTTATATTTTGTTTATGCTATTGTTACTTTGAGAAAGGTACTTGTTAATTGTTATTTCAGTTTAAGTCTAATCCCTCACCGCCCCTAAAGGGACCTAACAGACTCAACATAAATGAATACTAGCATGTTATCTTTGACTTCAAGCATCCATCCCCCATTTATAGCCTTAATTTTTGATTTGACAGTTTATTAACGTAGCACCTTTCGGGCACCTAGAAGTAGGTTGAACACCTATATTCGACAAACTTGATCCACTCAGCAACGATATGCTCAACGACTCTAGATCACTTCGGGCATATTAGGCGTCTAAAACTGATACGAGGGCTTGGAGTCTGCCAACACAGACACCGCCCTAAATATGTTTGGGCAACGACTCTTGCCAACGTGATCACGAAACCCTGCGCTTGGAGTACACTGCCCTGATTTGTTTATGCAACTACTCTTGCTAACGTGATTACGAAACCCTGCGCTTGGAGTACACTGCAGAATTGAGTTCAAAAACTTGGAGTTGACCATTTTGTAGGCAACTGAATCGTTCAAGCACCCTAATGTTGCCACAAAAACTTGGAGTTCAGACGCCTAGAATCATTCTAGGCAACTGAGATGGTCAACTTGCGTAGTTGACCATTTTCTTCTCCAATTGTCTTGGAGATTATGTCTCATAATTGAGCTCAACCTTTAACTCAATTTCATTATTCTCGAGCAGTTTTTCTCTCGGTTTGTCATCCCTCGGTTGCATCCTTTGTATATTTTACGCTCCACCAAAGTACTATTCCACAACTCCTCATACTTCAGATGCATCAAACCCAATCGACTCTTTTCCCATGCAATCCTTCTTGCTAACCTACATCTCTTCTGGCTTCTGCTATCTTGGGTACTTGTATGTTCTCCTAAGTCTCTACACACTTAAATATATATATTAGATCTTTAAAGTCTAGACTTAATCAGTGTTGACCTCACATCATAATTAAGCCTCAATCACTTAGGGCACTTACATTAAATCCTGAATTGATCAACCAATTATATGAAGATAAGTCTACATTGTAGTGGTTATGATTTCATAGCTGCTATCGTAGTTATAACAGTTATAGTTTCATAACTACTACAACATAAATATTATTAAATAAAATAAGTATGTATTGTAGTAGCTATAATACAAAATTAAATACAAAATTAAAGTAGTTATGAAATTATAATTTTATAATATTATACTATTACAATTTTATAGTTACTATAATACCGTGACTTCTTATTTTCATACAACTAATCGATATGTTTAAAATTTAATACATATGATATGAGATAATAATATCAATATATTTAAGGATGACTACGACATTTGATAGAATGGTTCATCCAGTGAAACATCATTTTAATAAAAAAAATGAAAAGACGAACGCTATCTTGATTAAAAAAAAAGAAGCTCTTTTTATCCAATTCATTTTACCATCAAAATCAAACTTTTATAATATTTCTTTAGTGGAAAGTTTGATTGCATTATTTTTTTATACCAATTATCCCGATTTTATAAATAAATTTAAAATGCAACTCCAAGTTCACCAGGAAACAGTAGTTCCATAGTAAGTTTGTTTTCATTATTAATGCAGAAGTTTATAATTTATTAAGCCATTATTATTATTTTTTCTTTCTAAGATTTAATTTTTTTTTCAATTAATCTATTTTTTTTATTTCCGTTAAATGGAATATTATGATTAATAAATACCAATTTTTTTAGGGTAAAAAAGGAAGGGAAGAAAAAAAGGGGGCGAGCACTGAGAAATAAAATGTTCGAACACACTCGCGTCGCCCAGCTCATCTTGACGAGGCCCGGAGGGCATCGCCGCCTCCACCGCACCACCAATCCGACCGGCGCCGCCTCCACCGCTCTCACTACGCTCCACTGCCTCCGTCATCGACGGCGAAGCCTCCTCCATTTCCCATACTCTAGCTTCTTCCCTCCCTCCGCATTCCTCCTTTCCTCTCTCGCCCGGTGTCTCCGAGGATCGATGAACCCCAATACCATGACGGCTCCCGGAGTCGTTGTCCGAGATCCTGAGTTGTTGGAAAAGAAGAAGGCCGCGATCCGGAGAGCTGGCCCGGTTAATGTCCAGGTGCTGCTCTTTCTCTTTCTGCTTAACACTTCAACCCTTGAACCTTTTACTGGGTCGGAAATGTTTGATATTTTGGATGTATGTGAAACACTCAGGTTATTGCGGATTTTGACGGCACGCTGACGAAGTATTGGACGAATGGTATCCGTGGTCAAAGTAGGCTTCAGTAGACCACTTTGTCTGGTTTATTTCGGTCGATGAGTTTGTGTCTTAGTTGGTCGTTTTCTTTGCTGTCATTAGCTAGCCATGGATTGTTACAGCAGGGGAATCAGGTTTATGATGCCAAGAGGCAGGCTTTGTATGAGTACTATCATCCGTTGGAGATCTCTCCGGATATTCCTATCGAAGAGAAGACGAAATTAATGGAAGAATGGTATACTAAAGTACAGTCCTGCATTTTTTTTTTGTTTCTTTATTACATTGATCCATCATGAATTTCCTACAAAAGCTTAAATTATACCTCAGCTATGTCAATGGTTGTATTTCCTGTTAAAATGTATACGATCTCTACTTCCCTTTGAACCTTACATAACCAACTTTTAGAGGAATTTGCTACTATATCAAGTTTATGTTCATATGTTGATGCAAATGCAGAAATTTGATTGTTTGAGTGCCTGAAAAATTGGGTAATTCGACATGCATGCTCTCTTTATTTTCTTATTAATTATCTTAATATTTATATAGCTTTTTTGATTAATTACTACATAATAACTGTAGCCAGTTGTTGTGTAATGCTTTGTTTGGTGGCATAGTTTGGTCCTGCAACTCGCCACTTTGGTATTAGAGTTTTCTTGGCTTTTCAGTTCTCACACAATGTTCATATTGTTCTTTATTTAAATTGTTGCTTAAGTTTCCAGTCAGATTATTCTCCTTCTTGACACTGGAATTCCACAGGAATAGTCTGTGTCATATGTTTTTGTTGGATATTCCATTAGAGTAAGATTATATCTGATGGTAGTGTCCTCTGTGTTTGTAATTCATCAAAGTAAAGTTTAAACCTTACAATTAGGTTTCTTGTATATTGAACTTCATCAAGAACATATTATGGGAAAGAGCGAATTAGTATAAAAAACTTAATAAGATCTTTATTGTCAAGAATGTTAAACAATAATAGGCATTACAGATGGATGAGGAAGGGTAATGGTATAGCAGAAAAGCCAGGTCTTGCATGATAACAAATCGTCCAACTGTTAGGCATGAAATACTTTATCCTATCTCGCCATTGCTTTCATGTCTAACTATGAAATGCCCAAGTAGTTTTTAAATATGTCAGTATGACATAAGTTATTCTCTTAATTGTATCGTCTATTGATGTTACACCTAACTACTCATGCATAATAGCATTTTCGTTTGAATTCTCCCAATAACCTTGTGGTCCATCTCGATATTCTCATCTTGGTTATAGTTTTTATGCGGTATGTTTAAGAACCCTTCAAAGCCCATTTTCTAATACTTTATAATTTTATATCATAATCATTATCTTACAGGTGGGAGAAGACGCATGGCCTTCTTATCGAGGGAGGCCTTACCTATGATGCAATTAAGAGATCTGTTTCTGATGCTACAATTGCTTTTAGGGATGGCGTTGTTGAGTTGTTTGAATTCTTAGAGGTACGTACCTAATGCATTTTTTATATGCATATGGTTGTAGCGGACAGTTTAGATTCACTTTCCTATTATGGGATTGGAATATGATTTACAAAATATAGTTTATGGAATATTCCAAACCTAAAAGGGCAATCTAGTGCACGAAACTCTTGCCAATGCGGAGTCTCGGGAAAGGGATGAACCACATTGAGTATATAATTCGAAACCTACAACATTAAAAAAAATTACATTTTTTATAAACTATACAATTCAATGTTCTGTTTTTATGACATTCATCATCTTTTTTAGCTGTGCTACCAAATATTTGGTTCAACTACATAACTCCTTGTCTATTGACCTATATGCGAAGGTATATCACTAGTAACTATCAAAATAAATTATTATTATTTTTACTATATGAAGTAGATCGTGCTTCTTTTTGTATTGTATAAGAACTATGATAAAGAGTTGCATTATTATTTGTCAATTTGTGCAAAATATCTTATACACATAGGCAAAATTAGATAATAATATATAAGCTTCTTGGAAATGCTTGGAAGTTGAGCAACATTTTGACACTTTATTCTGTAAATTCTATATTTATATATGAATAGTCCATATGTTTGTAGAATTGAAAAGCAATCTAGCTATAATTTATTCTTTTGAAGTTTGCGAGGTCTTTGAAGAATATTATGACCGAACTTAATAAAGACATCAAAGTTAATGATTAATTGTGACTTGGAAACGTGAAAATTTTATGGATTTGTGGAGAAAGATGCTTTAGAAACACATGATCAATAAGCTGGAAGAGTCTAAAAGTAATGCAACCCAAGTAGATGCATGAAAAATGGAAGCTATCGCATTTGTTAAATAAGAGCTTCACTGTTTTGTTACATAAGAACTGAGACAATATCATGACGCTCGATTTGTGCTAAATAAGCTCATTCCTTTCAACAACTCTGAGATGTATATTAATTCCTTTACTGAATCACTTTGTGTTGTTTGTTTTTCTATTTTGAATTGAGAAGAGTGTTAGGATAATAGTCGTTCTACACGGGTTATTTATTTTTAACCATGCATCGCTATATTTTATAAGATGCACCCGATTGAAGTCTATAGTTTCTCCTTTCTTCTAACTAACAAAATGGAATAACTGATTTTAATATGAACATGATTTCTGACCCTTATTGTTCTCAAGATGATTTGTGTGAACCACCCTCGTCAATATTTGATTCCAATTACTTATTTGTAATTCAAAGTTGAAGCTAATTGTATCTAGTTCTAAAAGCTTTGTAAAGTTTATCTGTCATTAGTTTCTGAGGATTAACAGACCCTTTTCCTCTGCAATGCAGAAAAGAGGTGTGCCTGTCCTTGTGTTCTCTGCGGGTCTTGCAGACATCATAGAAGAAGTTGGTTTGATGAATACTTTTACAAATATTAGTTTATGAAATAAATTAAAAATTAGAAAAAAAAATATTACTTCTTGATACTATTCTTAGCACAACTGTTTTCTTTTGTCAGGTTTTCAGGCAGAAACTACATAGATCTTTTGAGAATATCAAAGTTGTTTCAAACAGAATGGTGTTCAATGAAACTGGCCGTCTTATTGCCTTTAAAGGTGTTTCTTTGTTTTCTTAAAAAAATATTTCCTTGAAATCTCAAAAGTCCATAGCTTCAAAAATCTGAATATGCTATGATTTTGCTCTTTTAGTATTCAAGTCATATTGCAAAAGTTTTATGCTTGAACTTCTTTGTTTTTCATTGTTAAAATTGCTGAGTATAGGGAAATAGGTGATAAGTAACTGGCAAATTAACCCATGAATGATATAACTGGAAGCATTTAATAAATCAGACAGATAAGGATGGTCTTTTGGTGGTTACTGTGCTTGACCTCGATGCTATATTTTTCCTGCTTTGGCACAAATTTAATCCATTGGATGCTAATAGAAAATCTTTGTTAGCAAGTTCAATTAGCCTATTCATATGTTGGCACTTTGGGCATGGTCTTTCTGGTCTATGTTCATATTCATCCAAATTTTGGATGTGTTTTTCTTCTCTTTGGTCGTGACCATGCAGTGTTGGGTGTGAGATTATTCCCTATTCATGGTGGGAGCAACATGTTCCTAATGAGCCCACCAAATATTGGTTTTTCTAACCTCAAACCACTAAAAGTGGCACTACTGAAATGGTTAATAACTGGCTGTCACCCTTCATGATGTCTTTGTTGATAAATTTGGTTCTTCAATCCAAATGTTCATGATGCATTCTTTTGCTTCCAGGGAAGACAATTCATGTTCTCAACAAGAATGAGCATGCGCTAGATATGGCTGCACCTGTTCACGATAATTTTGGAGATCCCAATGAATCGGATCCTGATAATTCGTTGGTCAAGAAACGAACTAATGTGCTGCTTCTTGGAGATCATATTGGTGACTTGGGCATGTCTGATGGTCTGAACTATGAAAACCGTATAGCTATTGGATTCCTGTGAGTCTTCCTGTTGTCAATATTGAGTTTTAAATTCATGCATATTTATGCCTGCAAATAAGGCATTCCAAGTAGATTAAACTTTTCTATAATTCGGAGGAATATTCAAAGATTAGTCTAATAAACTTCTTACTACCTTGACAGCATGATTTTCAATTTGGCATAGGACATATATGCATTAGCAAAGATATCCATACAAAAAGATTATAACGTCTTGGTTTCTAGGAGCACGAACTACCCTTAAGTTGTTAGAGGAAAGCCATACAAGTCCAACTTTATGGTGACACATGGATTCCTAGCTAGTGCAACCTATTTTAAGGTCCATGGATATTGAAAACTGTATCAATGGAAATCTGGAAAATCTCGAATTTAGTGTCCTAGCCTTCCACAACCAAAAGAAGTCCCTAGTGCTCTATAATATTTCAGCATCATGGCCAATTCCACACTTGCCACATCTAGGTTTCCTTTGATTGTTTTTTCTTGATCAGAATAGAGAAATTTCTAGAGTTCATAGAAAACAGTAAGACTAATGGCGTAGATTGATGTAATAGAAGGAGAGAGGATGAAAATGGTAAGAATACTACTGCTCATTTTCTGTTTAAATGTCAAGCATTGTGCATAAACTCAATATTTCTTATGCTCATACCTGGAACGTACATATATGACCCTCACGAAAGAGAGGAAACGTTTGCATAGACAAGAAAAATGCTCATGTAGTTTACTAGTGTTCAAAGGGGGCTTCAACTAAAAAGGGCAAAACGCCAAATTCTACAAGTGCTATCCGTGAAACAAATTTCCACAAGAAATGAATTTGGAAAAAAATGAGAATTTTTTATGTTTATGATGTCAGAAGGCATACTTTTGTAGATTATTGTCTCTAGCTTATACTCTCAAAACGTCTATTTTCCTTGTCAGGAATACTAACACAGAGATGTCGCTCCAGAATTATGTCGATGCATTTGATATCGTATACCTGGTATGCCATCATGTCAATTGTCATTGTGACTCTTCATATTACACATGCAACCATGATGTTTTTTGGCCACTGGAATGTCCTTGCACCTGACAAATTAATATTTTTGCAGAATGATGGATCGATGGGAGGAGTTCTTGAGCTTGTAACTCAATTGTGTCCTCAGGATCCCTGATTTAGTGCATGCTAAGCTGTATGCATGTTCTCTTGTAGTTTCTAAACTAGATATATTGTGTTAGTTTCTTTCTATTCGTTGATTAGAAAAGCAACTAATCTTAGGATATAGAGATGCCGGCCAAAAAATCCTTGATATTGTTAACACAGATAATCGAATATCCCTAGATTTTCACTTCAAAATTCGCATGTCTCTTTCATGAGGCTGAGCATCAACTCGCTTGTAAGCAAGCATAACTAATTCACTTTTGGAGTTGAAACTGGCTCGATTTCTTGAACTTGAACTGAGGCAAGTTTTGCATTAGTTCAAGATATTATCACCCAGTCAAAGCTTTTAGGTGTTTGCTCAGTTGAATTATAATTATGGACAAGAGCCAGTTCATGAAACCAAAAGCAATATTTTGGCATAAGTAGATCTTCTTATCGAGGAATTTGGTACAGACGATGAATTTATGTCGATGTGGGACTCGGAGGCAATGGTATGAAGTGAACTTGAAAGGTGAGGAGCAAATGGTATAAGCAAACTTTAATGCTTTTGAGGGATTGGAGCTCTTAGGTTGAGGTGATCTTAGAGCTACGAAGAACGATGACATAATTAGCAAGGATGACGCACTTATGCAGAAACATACTAGTTACTGACTTGGATTGAAGCCTATCGCAGATCGCAGACGCCTTCATATAAGAAGGCACAGTTGAAAATCTGCTATGACATATCACAAGGTTTTGCATGAAAAATTATATATATATATTGCACATAACAAATATAAATCATCAATGCACAAACTTATGCCTTCTGACACAAGTGGACCAAAATTGGACGTACGAAATCAAGGAATTAAAGCTCCACGACCACTTCACCAGGATTTTACTTCCGACAACAGTTTGATCACGCAAGCAAGAAATGTTCTAGCATCATGTGTTTATTTTTTCCTCTTATCTCTTCTAATCTTTATTATTCTACGGTTGGATTTGTCACCGTTGCCGCCGCCACCGCTACCCATAGCAAAGGTTCCTCCTTGGGGAATTTGAGCACTGCCAGCCGCTTGCGATTGTGGTTGAATGGAAGGAAGAAATGTATTCTGTCGAGTAGTATGGACTGCCGGAGTGCTGAAAACTGTTGCAGCAGATGAAGTGCCTGATTGGCTGAACTGCTGAACCATACTGCCTGTTGACTGATTAGCACCTGCGGTCTGGCTTTGCTTGATACTCAACTGATCATCACTGGTTGTCCTGAAACTGAAACCAACTGCTGGACGTCCAGATGCAAATGAAGTACCAGCAGGACTAGCAGAAAATGTTGGATTGGATGACGAATTAAATATAAAAGGTGCATCGAATATTGAACCAAAGCCACCAGAAGATGCACTTGAAACAGGGATTGTCAGTGGTAAGGAATTAGAACCAAACAAACCAGAGGTTGCTGCTAAGGGAAGGGTCGTTGTAGTTGCAGCAGCGCTGATACTGGAAGAACCAGCACCTGTTGAAAAAGATGAAAACAGCTTGGAATGTGCATCTGTCGCCGCAAATGGTGAGCCGCCTAAACTTGATGAGGAAGCATTGTTCATCCCCAAAGTTGAAGAGGAAATCAATGACGGAAATTGACTGGTTGAACTGTTAGGAATATTTGGGATTCCACTTTGAACTTGAGTTGACTGAACGCCAAATCCAGTAAAATTAACGCTTGGAGAGGTTTTGGCACTGTTGTCTGTTAAAGATGAGCCTAGATTATTAAATCCTGAACCCAGTTTAAGAGGCTATTACTTGAGGAAACAGCATGAGGAAACATACTTGACACAGCAGAACTACTTGCAAAGGTCGGGACACCAAATGTCGGCAGAATAGAACCATCATTAGCTCTGTTACCAAAAGTTCCGGCAATAAACAAGCTGCCATTGAGCCAACTTTACCTGATGCAAATAACACAAGATTTGGTTTTGGTTCAACGAAGTTTAATAATTCTGTCTCAACAAATCTGGGCAGTAGCACCAAAACCTCTCCTGGCGATAATACTGGCTTTGCCGGAACTTTTGGTGTTTGGACAAAGGTTAAGTTAGGTTATTATTGTATTTAATATGAGCTTGTGAGTGAGCAGGATGCAGGTACAACAAAGTAAGTCCAAGTGCGGCTTGGAAAGTGAAGTCCCGAAGTGCGGCTCTTGGTATGGATGGAGGCCAAGACTAAGGAAGCATCTAAAAGGCGAGGCATGAATGATGGGGAAGCATCCGAGGGACGCGAAGGCCTAGGGAAGATAACTAGAAGGCAAGGTCATGGAAAGACCCGACAATAAGGAATGAGACTAAAGTAAGTATCAAGAAGGCAAGGCGAGAAGGAAGGGGAAGCATCCTAGGGACGAAAAGGCCGAAGGAAGATGGCTAGAAGGCATGGTCGAGTTGTGTGGGCAAGGACGAGTGCATAAGAGACTTATACTCAAGGTAAAAATCATGTGAGGGTTTTGACCAATCGACTGGTGGATGTACCAGTCTACTGGTGGCTAAGTCGATTATGCCATCGACTAGGAGTGAACAAAAATGTTCGCTCATCCCATTAAGTGCAGTTGAATGGGCAATCGACTGGTATTGAGTCATTGAGCTATAACGATCATATTCCGTGAGGGATCAGTTGACTGCTATACTTAGCAGTCGACTGGTGGCAGAAACCAGTTGGGGTTTCCAGCCTATGTCATATATAACCAAACCTTGAGAGCTTGGTTGGGGTTGACGAAATAATCTTGGTTAAGATCTATTAGAGTCTCCAAAGCTCTCATGTGATCCGGGGATTGTGATCAAGGTTGTGATGAGGTTTCTCCACTAAAAATGAGACTTTGAGCCAGCTGGAGTTTTTCAGGGAATCATTCATCGAAGAATCGAGATCGTCCACCTTATGAATAGACATAGAGTAGGAGTTTTATCTTCGAACCGCGTTACATAAATGTGTTAGGGTTTATTTTTTTATTGTCTTTAGGTTAAGCTTTCGTAGTTATTTATTTTTATATTTCGCTGTGCACTAACAATGTAGGAAGCGAACGATATGGGTGACCGGTGTATTCACCCCCTAGCCGGTGTCAAGATCTCCAACATTAGTTTCCCATGAAGCTTCCAACATTTGTCTTTGATGTGTCCTTACTTTTGATAATAGTCACACCAAGAATGTCCCTTCTTTGTGTTGTAAGCGGGATTCTGAACAGTTAGAGCATTTGCGTCAGTTGACTTCAGAGGTTGAATTTCAAGGTTTAGATGTCTCAATATTACCCGCATACAACTGTCTTCCCTTTGAAC
>JBBPFQ011025801.1:0-10631 GCA_037974815.1 Kaempferia elegans | reverse complement strand
ATCATCATGGTCAATATCTGGTCAGGTCATCATCTGGTCAGTCAACAGAGTCACACCCATGGCAGACTGAGCTACTTAGCCGGTCGGCTAAATTAGCCGACCGGATAAATATGGCCGATCGGACACATCAATCACAAATAGCACGATTAACCCAGCAGAGGCTAGATAATCGTTTCCCTGCTACGAATAACAGACTGGTCGGCGGGTTTACCGCCAAGGTCAATAGTCGATCGAATCACATGGCCTAATGGCAACGAGTGTGAAATCCGATCGGCACAGAAGACAAAAGTCTTCTTTGTCACCTAGCCTAACTGAATGTCAGGAGAATATCTTCTGTCAGCGGAATAACCCGTCAACTACCGACACGTGGCACATGCAATCATGGACATCTCATTTATAGAAAGCCCAATTTGGAAGGTAATGAATGCACGGGGACAGCTGGCAGGAAACTCTAATTCTCCTACTGCTATAAATAGGCATTTTCGTAAAGGTCGCATGTACTCTCACTAGAGATTCTACTCTATTTTCCCTTCCGCAACTTCTTTCTACAACATTGTTAGGCTAACTTGAGCATCGGAGGACCAAACACGGAGCGGCATCTCCCTATTTGGTTGATAACGTTTTCTGCTAGTCTTTGGTGCGCAGGAATCCGATCACAACCCTGTTAGCAACTCTCCGATCCACGTGGACGAAGACTTCTCCGGTGTCCTATTGTTCGCTTACAGACAAGATCAATTTATTTTTGATATATAACAAAGGGAGAAAAAATAAGGTTAAAAGTTAAGTATATCTAAGTAAATATTTTTTAAAAAGCTAAGTAAAAAATTTTATAAGACATTAATTTGAGGGGGAGCTTTAAAAAGGTCCACACATTTTATTTAAAAAATTTTTTACTTGCTTTTAATTATCCTTTACTTACTCTTACTTTAATACTTGTTCTTTAATCTCTAACTTATTAAATTGGTGAAATATAATATGCCCACTATATTTTTTACTTAATTTTGAATCGGATTGTCATAATCAAAAAGGGAGATATTGTTAATATAGAGTGCACCAGATAATTAAACCTGGATTTTGATAATGGCAAATAGTTCAAAGTTAAGGGTGGTTTTTATTCTAATAAGTTTAATTAAGTGTGCAGGAAAATCCTAAGTGATCTTAGGCAAGGTGAAAGTCCTAGTTGAAGCTAAGAAAGTAGAAAATCCTAGGGGGAGTAACCGTAGGTATTATGGGGAGGTAACCCTATGTTATAGAAACTCCAAGTTGCGGTTAGGCGAAAAGTCTTAGCAGGTCAAGGACGTCAGGCAGGAAATCCTAGAATCGAGGACACTAGGTGGAAGTCATGGAGGTTACGAATACTAGACAAGAAATCCTAAGGTCGAAGCCCCTAAGTGAAAGTCATGAAGTCTCGGATCCTCAACAAAAGACCACTAAAATAATCACCTTTTAGAGATGAATTTTCCAACATTTTTTAAAAAAAAAATCATTAAAAAATGTATTTATGACGAAATTTGCAAAAAAAAAAAAATAAATTTGTTACAAATCAGCTGTCCCTCAGTTTTGCAACAAAAAAAATTGAAATTTCATTGCAACTGTTCCGCACGAAGAACAACGTGGACAGCCAGCATCAAGAAGGCAACTGAAGAAGGTGATGTAAATGACAGCGAATAGGAGGAAACAGGGCCCTGCGAGATTAACACGAACGTTAAGGGAACCCACCAGAAGAATTCCGGTGGAAACCCCTCCGACGCTCAAGTCAGACAAGAACAATTAGGGTTTGCTAGAAGGAAAGCACGACGATAGATGCTTTTACCTGATGATTCATGTCCCTTTTATAGATGAGTATCCCTCCCTTTTCCCATGATTAGGGCTGAGCTGGCATTCATCCAAGCAAGATAATAATCATTCGGCAGGAATAAGTCATAAAGGACAAATATTCGTTATATTTGTTTCCTGAATTGCCGATTCCTGTAATTATGAACATGTCAAAAGAGGAAAATATTAATATGCAATAAATGCTTTCCTGAATGACGAGATCTCTCCCCCTTTATTATTAATCTTTACAGGAATTCCCGGGGGAGGATGATATTTTTCCTATTTTATTTATAAAATTAATAATTATTAAGATGTTACCCAAGACTTGAATGCCCGAGGTGATCTCGGGACTTTATGTGCCCGAGATGATCTCAGGACTTTATGCGTCTGAGGTGGTCTCGGAACCTCACATGCTCGAGGTGGCCTCGAGACTTCATACATCCGAGGTAACCTCCGATCTTTACACACCCGAGACCATCATACAACCTTGTATACCCGAGATGTCCTAAGAGCACTATATGCCAGAGGTGTTCTTGGGTCATTATCTACTTAAGGTGACCTTGGGGCTTCACATACCCAAGACCATCCAGGAACCCTGTATACCCGAGATGTCCTAGGAGCACTATATGCCCGAGGTGTCCTTGGGTCATTATATACTTGATGTGACCTCGATGCTTCACATACCCGAGGTCATCTCGGGATACCTTATGCCCTAGATGACCTCGAGGCACTATATGCCCGAGGTGACCTCGGGACATCATATACCTGGGATGATCTTGCGGGTCTCCTCTGACAGAGCCCACCTTGCTTACGTGTTAAGCTTATTACCCTTCGCCTCTTAATCACCCAAATCAGTGTTCATCAGAGTTCTTCGTGCCAGTCAACGCTATCTCCCAACATTTCATCGCTCGCAGCTTCCAGACTGAATCACTGCTATAACATTTGTAACTGTTACGATTTCGTGGTTGCTATAGCGTGCTTGATTGATTCATGATTCATGATACAATGTATGCGGTGAGAGCTTAAGGACAATTGTGTAATTTTACAAGGTCAAGATGGTACACTTTTGATAAAAAAAAAAAAGCCCTTTGGAGGCGCTTTTTTAAATTGGATGAGGTGGATGAGGGGGGAATAATAATTGAGATAAATTTAGAGGGCAAATTCGAAAGAAATATTGAGCGGGGAACCTTTTTGTTAAAAGGACCTTTTTGCATATTAATTAATTAGTTTTAAAAACGAAGCCACTTCTTCTTCCCTGTCCGCGAAGTTGGCGCTCGCTCTCCGACTCCGTTGCTCGCTCGCTCATGCCTTCTCCGTAGTGAAGCGAGAGCATAACAAGGAGCCGCCTTTCACGGACGACGAAGGATTCAATAAACCTTCCTTGCCTCTTCCTCTCCGACGCTCTCCCACCACTTCGGCGCAAGGAGATGAAGACGACGACGGCGACCGAACTAAATGAGCTTCCTTGAGCGATTCTTCCTTGGATACGACGAGAAGACCGCGACGAATACCGAATATATGGGGATCGAGGGAGATCCCTCCGTTCTCTTCCCCGTCCCCAATCTCTCCCTCGTCGCCGATTCAATCGTCCATCGATGCTCTAGGTTATTCCGTCCATTTCCCTTTCTACCTTTTTCCGTTCCTTCCTTTTCGTCTTGTTGATACTTCATTGAATTTGTTGGAGGCAATCGCCGGATTTGTAAATTGTGCTTCCCACGCATGTCTACTTTTTATTATTTCGGAGATCAGACAGTAAACCGTAGTTCAATGTACTTTATCTCTTATTATTATGGCTCTTTCTGTGGAGAGGACCATAAAATAATCTTATAGGAGTTATTGATATTGATTATCATGAAAAGTGTAACCTTTATACTATATGTACATTTTATATTATATATTTTAATGAACCTCGTAGGCCCTGTACTTCCAATTTCTCCCCGACAATATGCATGCCACTTCTCAACAGGAAGGCAAAATTAAATCTTGCGACTCTCCTAATTGTTATATTTTTTATTCCTTGATCATGATGGCGTTCTTGTATTTCAGTTGAGCTGCTTTGTTTAAAGTTCTGGTTAGAAGGAAAAAATTAAATCTTGTGACTCTCCTAGTTGCCACATTTGTTATTCCTTGATCATGGTGTTATGCTTTGGTTGAGCTTGTTTGTTGAAGTTCTGGTTAGATCACTTATGCAATATGATTTGGACGAAAAAGCATAATAGACAAATGTCTTTCAGGATTCTTATGTTGTCAATCGATCAGTTGCACCAATCTTTTGAGGCTGAAGTACCCGAGCATTGGAGGCAACCAAAGGATTATGCTAGGAACCTTGTGGAATACTGTTCTTATAAAGCTCTTCGTATTGAAGCTAAGCGCTTGGATCATCTGGATGATAAGGAGTTTTCACTTTTAACATTTGATATGATGCTTGCATGGGAAGCACCTGATACAGATACTGAATCTTTACTAAAAGTGAGACACTGAATGACTTTTTCGATATGGTACTTGCAATATCTTTTTAGATTTATATCACGTGGGTTTATGCTACTGTATATTACTATGAAAAACTTTTCATGTGCATGTACTTTTATTTAGATTCAGCAGGTACATTATGATTGCTATTAAATGGACTTTTATTTGCTCACTCTTATTCCTACTATCAACATAATAATCAACAACTCTCTTTTTTCTCACCATCTTTTAATGTCACGTTACTTTCACCCATTTACCTTTAATATGGAACTGTCTACAAGTTTACCTTTATTTGTGTCCAGTTAGTTGTGACATAAAATCATGGTGATTGAGATCTATAATTCTTTTGCATTACTGAAAATTTTGATTTCATTCTATCAGGAAAAAGTTTGCTCAAGTAATCCAGAATCTGAGGATGATGATGATGAGGGGTCACTGTTTTATGAAAGTGCAACGAGAACGGCCAGTCAGGTTTGCCATTGTCGTTTGTTACCTGTCCCATCTATTTCTTCACTTAATTCGTATCATTTAGTAAGTCTATCAGACTACTTGTGACAGAATATCTGTTTCATCTATTCTAAAGTATACTTGTTTCATGGACATGAAATCAATCTTTCCTTGTGTTAGATTGATGGAAAGAAGACTGTTGGACTGGAGGCTTTTGCTCGGATAGCTCCTGCTTGTGCTGCTGTAGCTGATCCAATCACTGTTCACAATCTCTTTGATGCACTTACTAGTTGTTCAGGCGGTCGACTCCATTACCTTATATATGACAAGTACCTCAAAAGTTTATACAAGTATGCGATCCTTTTTCATTGTTGTTGTTGTTGACTTATGCTAATGGTAGTCTTGGTTCAACAATTTTTTTAAACAATATCAATGCAGGAGATAGCATATCATATATTATAGCTTATACTTGCAAAAGTACAGAGGACCTTTTTAGTACAAAGACTAAATGCTCTTCTGTTTCTTGAAAGGAGAACTACCCAATAGTTGGAGCAGCTAGATAACTATACTAGCTAACAATTTTACCCAAAAGTAATTCTGATTTGACTACAGACATTAACGGAATCTAGAGTCTACTTGAGGTTGCTTGATTTGGACTGGTGATGCTTATGTTGATGCTTCAATCTCCATCCGTATGTTTTTCCATGCTGTCCATTATCCTTCTTACTCTTTGAATTAGGATTTCCGCTGCTCCTTTCCTTCGACCTTTAAGTCTGCTATTCAAAGTTGAGCAAAAGATTCAGCCATCCATGAGTTATCAAAATTTTCCATGATTGATCTCTGAAGATTATGTTGTTCCTTCGCCACCAACTAGTTGAAATCCATGCTTGAATCATGGTGTGAATATATTTTGATTTTTCTTTTGGTTCCATCCTATTCAAATTCTTGAGTAATCAGATCATTGATTTGAGGTTAGCCTCTTCTGCAATATAGAACAACCCCATTTTATAAAGAATATATATTGCAAAAAGAGGTTAGTTGTTTCTTCATATGTTTTACAAAAAATGCATAAATTGTCAGCCAAGTACAGCCCTTCTTTTGAAGGTTTACTTTTGTATGAATTTTATCCTTTCCAACAAACCATCTGAAGATTTTAACCTTCTTTAGGATGAAATATGTCCATATGGCAGTTGAAAATTCTGTTTTACCCGGTGCATCAGAAATTTGTAAGTGGAACTGACACTGAATCCATTTTCTGAATTCCACCTCCAATGAACTAAGTCTTGCAGCCCATTCTGCAGCTGTAATATTCTCATAAAATCTTTGGTCATGCTAAGTCCAAAGCAGTTATATCTGGGTTAAATAGAAAAACACCAACAAGAGAAGAGCAAAGCTAGGTTGTGTATTCTGAGATCTGTGGCTCGCAATCCTCTCAAATCAGTTAGTTTGATACATTCTATTCATGCTATCAAATAGGTGCTGCTTTAGAGTTATTGCTCTAATGATAAACTTCTTCAAAGTTGTTTAAAACTGTTTCAATACTGGTCAAAACTGCTCCCTCTAATTTGGTAAAAGTTGCTTCAACATTGTTTAACACTTTTGATCAAAATTGCTACAAAGTATCATAGTTTAAACTATTAAATCTTGTTCAAAATTGCTCCAAGTAATTTTAGTCAAGACTGCTCCAATTGATCAAAATTGTTGCAACTTTGATTAAAACTGTGTTAATTTGATCCGACCAATTTTAATTAAAACTGCTCCAACTTGATTAAAACTCTTCAATAATGTTATAGTAATTTTGGTTAAAATTGATATAATAATATTTGACTAGTCGACTAAAAAGGGTAATTTAAGAAAGAAAAAAAAAGATTTTTTTTTGATAATTTTTATACATAGGATGTTCATTTTCAAGAGAAGATTTTCTGATTTTTGACCCACCTGCTTTACCAAGCCTATTTGTTTTAGACGAGTCATCAAGACCAGAGAATTGCTTACTATATTGTTGTTTCCTTTGATCTTTTCTTTCCTTACAACTTGTCTCAACACCTTGTCTTTTGTCATCATGGCCCTTTTGTATGGTTGTCTCACACTCTTATCACGTTTGGGCTACTTTGCATTCTTTGAATTTACAGATTGAGTCAACTTGATCTTCTAATGAAAGAGTGTCCTGGCTGGTGTGGTACTAGAGTTGGACAGTCCACTGAATTAGTTTCTTTGCTGTCCTCTGACACCAGATCCTCCTCCCCTATTATCTCAACATCCTTTGAGCTATAATTGGCCTCTGCCAATCCTTTCTGGCCTTATGCAATGTTGTTGGCATTTATCCTTTCACCAAAATGGCATATAGAACTCTGACTCCTTGGTAACCTCAAGATTTGATGCCAGATTGAAAACTATCCATTCCTGTTAGACTCCAATTTAATTCTCATCCGCTTCTCGGGGTTTTCACCATGCTTCATCGACCCCGGAGACGATGCCAAGATTGACTTGTCTTGGAATTTGACTTTTTTAAACAAAGGTCTTGCTTATTGTGGCTCCAACTTCATAGGTGTTCAATATTTATTTGATGCTAGAATCTCCACTTGGAGGTCAAAAGTTTTTACTTTTGTTTGTAACTCAAGCGCATCTCTGACTCTTTGGTATGTTTCACTAGTCAATTATGGAGTCACATGGACAGATTAACTATCTAAGCAATTTGCAAATCTACAAAAGATAGGTACTCCTACTAAGTAGATTCGATTCAAAGTGCAATCTTCACAAGTCTTTCCCTTCATATCCCAATGTCACATCCGAACACTGAAAGAACTCATACGGGGTAAGTTGATAGTCATTTATGGCACTAGGTCCTCACCAAACGACTTATTGCACTTCACCATAATATTGGATTAGCCAATGGGCATGAGGCTCCACCTGTTACACCTTCAACACTAATGGATTAACCCAAGTAAAATATATTCATATGTATTATATTTTTAGATTCTTGGTTGGAGGGATGAAACAATTATAGATGGTGGTGTGAGGAGAATAATAGGAAGATTTGAGTGATTTTTTAAACTCAATTATGAAACATTCATGCAAGTGACTCGGTATTGGTAGTGTATGATTCTGATCCTATCTAAAATAAGCTATATTTTTTCAAAATGGTGTTTATGAGCAATTTGTAGCCACGGAGAGAGTGAAATATCACGAGTTCGCAATATTAATTTTTTTATGAGGTATTAGAGGCAGAAAATTAGACTAGCTTTGCCATGATATTTCCTTTTAATATAATGTATTTTATAATAACTTTTCACATAATTTTTTTAATTTTTTTTTATAACCACGGGATGTTGGGCTTCTGAGCTGTCTGCCGCGAGTGTTTCCCAATTTACCCAAGCGGTCGGTGGGAAACTTAGGTGGGCAAGACTGGTCGCCCCAAGTTCGGTGTTACCTAGTTCTACATTTTTTTAATCTTTTTTCTATTGTCTGAAAATGCTAGAAGTACACCTTTTATAGTTTTAATTTTCATCCAAGAGTACGATTTTAGTTACAATTTCAAGAAAGTTTTTTTTTCGCCCTACACAATAAGGTTGCTCTTTTGCATTACTTTGAGAACTATAATGTTAAGAAAATTTGGTCTTTGGCTCCTTTTAGTCAAGTAGGATATGACGACACAATTTAGGCTTGATTACGTTCATTTGTTCATCTGTATGTTGCAGATTGCTTCAATCAATGAAGAATGCATCAGTAAAACCTAACAATTACAAGTTTAACCTTACTGATGGGGAAATTATATTAGACTCTGACACTAAATCTGTTATGCAACATAATGGGGCATCAACAAAACCTGGTTAAGCACCTTTCTCCTGGTATTATTATTTTTTTTAAAGGTATATTGTTGATCAACATAAAAGCTTTAGAAGGATGTTTTAATGGCAGGAAGGCTGACACTCACTAGCCATGCTCTATA
Organism: Kaempferia elegans; assembly: GCA_037974815.1. Classification (NCBI taxonomy): domain Eukaryota; kingdom Viridiplantae; phylum Streptophyta; class Magnoliopsida; order Zingiberales; family Zingiberaceae; genus Kaempferia; species Kaempferia elegans. The sequence continues at coordinate 1,951 of JBBPFQ011025801.1, read as the reverse complement.
TTTTGAAGCGTCAGGGATTGCTTCATATGACAAAGCTGTCAAATATGACTTGTCCAAGGACTTGAGGCAGGTGGTTAAGCGTGAGTTAACTGGCCCATGGGGTGCTCGTCTATTTGAGAAGGCCGTCATGTACAAGTCAGATACTGTGTAAGCAAACAACCCCCAAAACTAGTTTTGGCTTCCTCTTCTTTTACTATAAAAAACATAGTTGCCTTCAGAACTGCTAGAGGTTTATCTAATTCCTTTTTTTGCAGCGCAGAGCCCATTTTCTTAGAATTTTCCCAATTCAGTGGTCATTCACACAGGGATTACTGGTTTTCAATCATTCAAGAAGTTCTTAATGTACACAAATTTATAAGGAAGTACAAATTGAAAAGGTTGCAAAAGGAAGAAGCTCTTTCTAAGGCAATTTTAGGTATTTTCAGATATCGTGCTGTGAAAAATCCTTTTCATAGCACACCCTCACACTTTAAGAGTATACTTGCTTTTAACTTGGCTGAAAAACTTCCAAAAGGAGACAAAATCTTGGAAGCTTTATATAGCCACTTGGAGCTAATGCAGATGGAATTTCAGAATCATGCTGGCCTTCTGGCTATATCAGAGGAGATGCCCATAGTTGGTCCACTACCAGATTCACTATATGCACTTACAAGAATGGGCTTTTTGCTACTGAGGAAGGAAGATAATCCAGGGAATGATATTTTGGTTGGTAATGTTCATGTTGGTAAGATGTGTCCACTACAAACTGCTGTCAGAGAATCATTTTGCTATTCCAACAGCGTTGAGGCAGCACGCGCAACATTTTATCAGGTCAAAGTAGAGGACATAAATACAAACTTAGCTGTGATTAAGGTATGCTTATGCGCTTCAAATATGCATATTCAGCTTCTTATAAACATGCTAAATTAAGGTCAATTGAACTAGAGTCATGAGAGTGCTGTTTTTACAAGGAGATTGCAGAAAAAGTATCATATTGTTGAGAAAATAAGCTGGTAGAACCCTTTTCAACGGTTGTTCATCAAAAGAAAATTCAAGACCTTATGTAGATTGAGAGAAAATAACCAAGAAATCACAATGCAAGATTTATCCACTTCATCACAATATGTGGTTACACCTAGTGGAGGAGAATTCTAAAAGTATGCACTATACAAAACAATATAAAGTAGTACAATAAAGGACAACTCTTTCAACAAAAATAGTTGAAAAGAAACAAACATCAAAATAATCCAACTCAATCAATTTGAAAACCTAGAGGATGTAAGAAAACATAATGCCGCTATTCCTTACAAGATGCGTAGTTTTCCTCTCTTCCTCATTTTTAAATAAGACTACCAAATAAGCTTTTAAGATGTTCCAGATGGTTATAAGTTAATTGATGGGTTATTTTGAATTACCATCCTGACACTTGGGTTGTTATATCAGAGAAAGAAATCCTGCTTGTTAACTTTACTATTACTACTGGATTGTCAAGTTGAGGTGTCATGGATTTACTGTAAAATTGAACATCTTGTGTTGCATTGGGTTGCAAGGTTGTAAACATAGTCCCATATTGAAAATATATGAGAAAGATCATGAGTTTATAAGAGAAAGATATCTCCATTGGTATGAGGCCTTTTGGGTAGAGTCCAAGAGCAAAGTCATAAGGGTTTAGGCTCAAAGTGGACAATATCATGCATTGTGGATATATCTAAATTTCTTTTGGGTCCAACAGATATATATACGTATAGGATATATTAAACAATCGAACAATTGACCAACCTAGGCGGAAACATACCTTGTCGTGTTGGGTGTTGGATGATGGCCAATACAACCGATCTAACTAGGCAGTTAGAGAGAGAGAGATCTAGAAATTGAAAATGACCTTAGTATATGAACGATGAGAGAAGACCAAATTACAGAAATTACGATGGCAAGAGTTCTAAGCTTCGATGGAAACTTAGACTCGGAGGTG
>JBBPFQ011025477.1:0-10633 GCA_037974815.1 Kaempferia elegans | reverse complement strand
TTTTTGGTTTATATTTTCCCATTTAACCCTTAAATTTCCCGTATTTAACACCAGAAGAGTCCCAAGTTATCAGACAAGCTAGTGTCGATCGAACTCTATAAAAGGGAAGTCAAGGCACATGCTTTAAACATCAACTATTATCAGTTTTCACTCATTCCGTGCTGGACGGTGTTCTAAGTTCTGCCTGAATGATCGAAAAAGTGCCAGGAAGAATGTCGGTACACTTGTCCTAGAGGGTACTGTAATGTATTTTTTTTGTCTGTTGTTTTATTGTTACATTATTCTGTTGTGCTTGTGTACTTAACAATATGGTACTGAATAGTGTTCAGAAAGAAAAAAGAAAGTAGTGGATGGCGTTCGTGCATATCTTTGGACGTACTACTTTGGGGGTTGTGAATTATATAGGTAAAAATCAAATTTGTTCTTGTCTTATTTTATTTGTTTATGTTTGTGCTGCGTACTAATCTTATAAATGGGACTATACGAAAACGAAATAAGTGGATGCTATCCACCTCCTCTAGGATTGATTCGATCCGACGACACTGAAATTTAACTAGCCCAGTAAAATTTGGCTACAATAATAACAAAAAGAAATTTTACTTGAAAATTAGGATTTTTATAATATCTTCTTGCTTTTTATTAGTAGAAAAAAAAAAGAAAAAAAGAAAGACTCGAGAAGCATGAACTCATACAATACTAACCTCCACGAATGCTTTACAATTACTTGTGCTCTTGTAAAGTGACACCGAGGAAATTATACATGAAAATTACAATATTCTTGCTTTTTAAATGTAGAAACTATGCTTCTTGATCTTTAAAAGATTGATAAAAAAAAAACACACACACAAGAGAAGCACGAACTCATACAGCTAGCACTGAGCTCCATGAATGATTTTCAACTCGATCTCATATAAAGTGATATCAAGGAAGCGTAGACTCCATCTTTGCGATCAATCAAGGTTTCATGGCTGCCTTTCTCAACAATGATGCCGTTCTTGAGAACTGCAATTGTATTAGCACCCTTTATCGTTGATAGGCGGTGCGCCACAATCAATGTTGTTCTACCGACCATAGCACGATCCAATGCTTCTTGCACTACGTGTTCTGATTCGGCATCAAGAGCGCTTGTTGCCTCATCTAGTAGCAAAACCTTAGGATCTTTCAGAATGGCACGAGCAATTGCAACGCGTTGTTTTTGGCCGCCAGAAAGTTGGATGCCTCTTTCTCCTACTAATGTATCGTATCCTTGAGGCAAACCTGATACAAAGTTATGTGCATTGGCTATTTCTGCAGCCGCAATAATCTCGTCTTGTGTTACATCTCCTTCCTTGCCGTACGCTATGTTGGCTCGAATTGTGTCATTGAATAATACCGGCTCTTGGCTAACCAAGCCCATTTGTTGCCTTAGCCATTTTACTTTAAGCATCTTGATATCCATTCCATCAAATGAAATAACACCAGAATCTGGGTCATAAAATCTCTCCAATAGTGCAATTGCTGTTGATTTTCCACAGCCACTTTCCCCGACAAGCGCAAGAGTCTGAGAGGAGAACATGTACGCTTCGAAATATGAACATTTTAACAAACTAAACACTAATTAATTATAGCTAGTATACGTACCTTTCCTGAACTAATAGCCAAGCAAAAGTCGCTGAAGATTTGAACAGGGCGAGCTGGATACTTGAACATCACGTGCTGGAACTCTATATCGCCGATTACGTTCGTTAAGACCACACCCTCTCCGCTGCTTGAATCAATGTTGGACTTTCTATCAATGATTGAGAAAATTGAAGCAGCTGAATCTTTAGCTTTGGTGGTATCAGAACCTAGTGCACTTGTTTGCGAACATACGATTGTTGACATTGTTAAACAAAAGAAAACCTGTCATTCCCGAATGAAATTAATAGCTAATTCAATGATAGGAATTAAAATTAAAATAAAAAAAAAGTAAGCATGCATGTTGCTGCTCACTCACTCTGAAGACTTCATTAAAATTGGCCGAGTCCTTTTTGACGAATCTTGCTCCGACATAAAAGCAAAGGGCATATGCGAAATAAAGAATCATGGATGAGAAGCCAAAGCCTAAACCACTGGCAATCCCTCGACGAATACCATATTTCAAGGGAGCTTCACATTTCTTTTTGTAAGTGTCCATCACCCTTCTTTCAGCAGAAAAAGAGGCAACTGTTCGTATACTGCTAATTGCATCACTTGCCACTTGACTTGCTTCTTCATACATAGTCTGGAAACTCACATCGATTAATTAGTACGAGAATTAAGTTTTAGTAACAGCTAACAACATTTGAGGAGCTTGTGAAAGCACAACTAGCTAGCTACCTACCTTAGCAGCTGCGCTGAAGCCCTTCAAGAACTTTATTTGAAGATAACCTTGAAAACCCACCAGAGGTATGACGACGAGAATAATTAGAGTTAGTCTCCAGTTTGCGATCATTGCAATAATAAGCCCTGCAATAATTGTCGCAATGCTCTGCGCCATCAAGGCCAAGTTATCTCCGATGAGACTTCGAACAATTGCAGCATCTACTGATAGCCTTGCACCAATCGCACCACTGCAAATGAAAAATGGTATAGAGGAATTAGTGTTTTGCCTTTTACATTGAAAGCTAATTATGCAATTCTTCTAACAGAAATATCTTAAGCTATTAGGACTTGACCTCGAATTTGAAGGTTCATCAAACCAACCAATTTCTTGGTGAACAATTTTCTGAAATGATAAAGCACGGATGCGCTCAACCAACTTTCCGCTCGCAATACCAAAGAAGAAATATTCCAATACCAAAGAAAGCAGAGCAACGAAGCCCAAGATCATGTACAACAATGCCCAAAATCTAGCATGCTTTTGAAGTTCATCTGCTGGTTCAAAGAATGTCTTTATCGAACAAGAAATGAGAAGTCCAAAAACTGGGAACACTACTCCATGCACTGATGCTGCAATGGATCCCAAAATCAGAATTGGTGTCTCTGGCTTGTTGAGATAAGCAAGTCTCCTGACCGTGATGTTCTTGCTAAGCTTAGCATGACCAGCCTGCCTCTCCTTATCTTCCTCTACCATAAAATTTACATCTTGTACTTCAACAGAGCCAGGCAGACCAAATCCTAAATTAAAAGTGTGACGGCTGCTCCCACCCAATGAGGAACCTCTGCTACACGATCTGTTTAGGGATATCCGTCCAAAGGATGCACTATTAGATTTTGTAGCATCTATCTTTGGTCCTCGGCTTTCATTCTCAGTTGAATTCTCCTCTTCTTGGTGAAGCTCTTGTAAACGTATGAGTTGAGAGTAAGCACCGTTGGAATCTTTTATTAAAGTTGAATGAGAACCTGCTCAAGTGAGTTTATCAAACAAAACCAATGTCAGCATACATTTTAGTTCGTACCTGCAGAGAAAAATTGAGGATGTTTCCAAGAATTGAACCTTGTTCTACAACTTTTCCTTCATGCAGAACAGTTATGGTGTCAGCATTCCTCACAGTGCTCAAGCGATGTGCTACAATTATTGTAGTTCTTTCTGACATGATCCTATTTAATGCCTCTTGAACTATTCTCTCAGATTCTGTATCTAAAGCACTTGTTGCTTCATCAAGTAACAAGATCTTAGGATCTTTGAGGATTGCTCTGGCAATTGCTATCCGTTGTTTTTGTCCACCAGAGAGCTGTGTTCCATGCTCACCAACTGCTGTATCCAAGCCCTGTGTGCAAGAAGAAGAGCTGATACTCATAAATTCAAAATAGCATAATAAGAGAAGACTATGTTGCATCAACATGAAAAATAAGATGATTTTTTTCTGAAATCTTGTTCACTTGGTTAAATCGCATACATTGGGGAACTTATCAATGAATCTTGCAGCATTAGCAAGCTCACTTGCTCTTTTTATTTCTTCAAGTGTTGCATTTTCCTTCCCATATGCAATGTTCTCCTTGATAGTTGTTGCGAACAAAACAGGCTCCTGACTTACTAATCCAATTTTTTCTCGTATATGTTGGAGTCTCATGGTCTTCAGGTTGATGCCATCTATCAGCACTTCACCTGCTTGAGGATCATAGAATCTCTCTATGAGACTAATCACAGTGGATTTCCCAGATCCACTTTCTCCAACTATGGCCATTGAGGTTCCACTCGGAACACACAATGATAATCCATTAAATACCAGTTGCTCGGGCCTCGTTGGATAGCTGAAGTACACATCTTTCAGTTCAATCTTGCCCTTAACATCTTCCAAGACGATTCCACTTGTATTGTTAGGATCAATTTCAGGTTTCCTTTTGATTGTCTCAAACATTCTGTAAGCTGCAGCTCGACCAGATGCAAATGCACTGATACATGGAGACGCCTCTCCCAAAGCCCTGTTATAAAAAAAAATCATAGAAAACTTAAGCCAGATAGAAAAAGATGCGTTCATGCTCTTCAACGACAAGAAAACACTATAATATATTATTAATTTATCAAGCTTACATTCCGCTGACCATAATTGCAATCATCACATTGATCACCATTCCACCATTATAACCTTTTTCTATGACCAGTTTGGCACCATACCAAGTAGCTAGCGCGTAGCTGCAAAACACAACCAATACAAGAACACCCATTCCCAAGCCAGAAGCTACACCTTCCTGAACAAAAGATCTATATGCAGTTCTTATGGACTTCTTGTATAGTTCTACTGAGCGTTCTTCACCAGTGAATGAGACAACCTTGAGCATAACATAGTAAGGATTTAGCTACAGAGATGGGATGCAACATAAATAAGCAAACTTAGACAGGTACTTACGGTTCTGATGCACCCAATGGTCTGGTCCACAATATTAGCTGCTTCAGAATATGCCGCTTGACCACGGCTGGACAATTTTGTTATCATCCATGTCATGATTGCACCAGCAATGATAATGGAAGGCAAACAAGAAAGCATAACCAGTGCTAGAAGCCATCCTTTTACAAATGCAATGATAAAGCCACCAACAAAAGTGGACATGAGTTGTATGAACTTCCCAACCTGGATTCAACAAGAGCGAGAGAGTTAATGAGACAGATGCTATTAAAAAGATAAAGCAGTTGAATCAGGGCTAAATCAGGAGATAACATGACACTGTATCGGATGTTCGAGCAATAGATTCAATTTATCATTCAAACTAAGATTTTCTCATGTCGCACCTGTTTCAGATATCTGTGTTTCTATATAGTTATTTAGGAATTATAATTGCAAAGTCTTTATGTATGCATCGATCTCACCTTTTCACCAATAGCCTCTTGAATGAGTAATGTGTCTCCAGACATTCTCTGTATTGCTTCTCCACTAGTCATTTCCTTATCAAAGAAGGCTATATCCTGTTTAAGTATAGTTTCCAGGTATAATGCTCGAATTCGTGCAGCTTGTCTTTCTCCGGTCACCATCCAGAATGAAACCTCTATACCCAATAGATTAAAACATCAACATAAACAAATTATATATATATATGATATTCAAATTCGATTCAAGGCTTGAAAATATCAATGATTATGGCACAAGCTCCATTCGAAATGAAATTTGAGCCTGAGTTCGGGTCGAGTTGTTCGAACCTTAATTCAAGTTGAATTGAACTAAAACTCAAATTTGAGTTTGATTGGATTATTCAAACCTCTTAAAATTATGAAAATATAAATAAGGTTTGGTTCGAGTTTGACTTGCGTGGCTCGTCAATAATCAAACAAAATATCATAAGTTCAAATTCATCTTAAAAAAATTATCAAACATATTCGAGTTCAGCTCGAATTTGATAATTCCGAATACAAATCAAATATTTTTGAGTCGGCTCAAAAAGTCCGTGAACAGGCTCGATTCGTTTGCACCCGTACTTGTGGACAATGTGCATGTTGAACACCAATCTTTTACGTGACTTCCATAATAACTAAAGCTCTATTAAAAGGTTGCAACAATATTTGTTAGGTTTAATTTAAGCACATATATAGGATCAAAGGCAAATCCTAAAAATTAATACTGTGTTGTTGCACTAGTAGTGCTTCTTCCACCAGGATAAACCCAACAGGAGGTTGTCGAGGACTTCCACATTTCGAATCAAGATAAATTCTATATGATCACTATTCAAGGTGGAATAATTAATATTGAAAGAAATTAATGTCAGTGCATGTAAAAAGGAAAACTAAACATGAGATTGAGATTGAGATTGAGATTGAGATAGATAGCAGGGACTAGAAAAGACATCGATCCACTATATATGTGTAACAACATAATGGGATTATTGTTAGAAAGAGATTATAACCCCTAAAGAGAGTGGCAGTCACTAATACAATAATACTCGAAGAGATAACATCATTATTTGGGACGTACTAAAACACTAGCTAGAAGGGTGAACGAGGTACGTACTTTTCAATTTAAGTCAAGTACGAAGGTTGCTATAATACCATGAAGAAAAAGAGATTAATGGGGAAATTATCATGGTTTGAATTTAACTTCACTTGACAATCCACTATCAATTTGTGTTTTTATTCATTCTTTTTACAATCTTTTGCTTCTAACTTTATAGTTATGCCTTATCATATTAACAATTGGGCCTTAATAGAAAATAATAAGAGATGCAAGTAATGCACCTCAGTACCGGTAAACTCACCTCAACTCGATCCCAAAGAGTTCCTTTTGAAATACTTACAAAACAATATAAGAGAGCTTGCTAAATTTTTTACCAAATTTTGATGCATCATTGGATATATATATATATATACCTATCTATTCAAATTTGTTAAATAATTTTTTTTATTATATTGACTCATGTTTTCTTTAATTCTCCCTCTACACTTTATACAAACATTAATTGCTTTAATAGATTCAATTATTTTATCTATATATAGAATCGATTTGCCATCTTTAACCATGTCCAAATCGTCAATTTATTCTCTTATTTTATCATCTGAGTTACACTTAATTGCTTCAATTAAAATAAGTGCTATCAACTTTTAGTTAGTTGTTCAAACTAATCTAAAATTATGATGAAAAACTCTAATTTTCTAAATCAATATGAATAGTTTTGTCAAGTAGTTATGAACGAAAGGCTCCTAAAGAGACTGTTATCTAATTAGTTTGTTAGGTGTGTTTTAGATAAGTATAGATGAGAATGTCAACCACAAAAGAAGTTAATTAAAATAGATGAACAACGAAAATAATTAAATAGTTGAATAGATTCTTACGTAGAAAGGCAGCTACTGATGTTCCGAGACCCAAATATACAAACTTCATAACCACCTGAAAAATTTATATAATCATTTAATAAAGCATAATAATAAATCATTTCAAATTCCAAGAGTAAGCCTAGCTAGCATGAATGACAAAGAGACATACTTCCTATGATTTTTAAATTGACCAAGATGCTGAAGGATAATCATAGTTCCATTTGTTTGATTATTTAATTTCCTACCTCAAACAAGTTGGTGCAACAACATGCAAGGGGACAATTCACACAATCATCCTTGAACAATATAAGAAAACACAAGTTTTTTAATGTCCAATTATTAAAGGAGGGTTTATATATATATCAGATAAAAAACTAAAGTTTCAAGCCATATTTCATAGGACTCAAGTTTGGCTCAATGTAGTGTCTAGTTGGTCAAGCAAACCAAAGTGGAACCAAAATTGATTTTAGTTCGTTTCATAGGGAAGTGAGTAAAAAACTTAGTCTTTAGGTTCTTTGAATAGTTTGGGCCAAACCCATCATAGCACCGTGTGGCTCTTCCTTTCCCTCACAATTCATCTTACCCTCTTGTGGTTTCTCCTTCCCCAAGTGAACAATCAACTCTAACTCCCTTAAGCCCCCTCTTCATCACGCCTCCAGGGCGTAGCACAGTTGGTTCTCAAGAGGCAGAATTATTTCTTTGAGTATTGTCCAATCGCGGCGCTGATAGTCATTGGTTCTCAGGAGACAAAATGGGCACGGGTTAGAATCGTCGGGCTGACAGCCGTAAAATACCCTCCCTCCTAGCTAGGGACCTACTGTGTACTTGATTTACTTGTATGTGTCTTGTTGTGAGACCGACAATAACGAATTTATCTTTTCTTTCCTTAAGCCCCCTCTTCATCATCTTCTTCTAGTGAGATTTTCTCTTCTCCTCTGCTTTCCTAGCTCTAGCTGATGGGTCATCCAGAATTTCTTGTATTTAAGTAGTCGCCCATCTTAGTGACACCATATTTTTCAACATTGGTGGCAAAAGGCGATTCGCTCACCCCCAGCGCCTCCGCCAACCCGTCCTAGAGCCAACACGAATGAGGTAAATCACGGGGGCTACTAGCCCGAACAGTGACTAGTGCATGAGGGATGACAGTCATATTTTTCAACATGGTCAATAGAATATTTGCCTTTCTTTTCTAAAGAAAAAAAAGATAACTTATCTAATACCCATAATACTTCCCTTAAGTTGAGGAAAAATTCTTAAAGGGGGTGTCTATTCTATGTGATTGTAAAATACTTTTAAATTTTGAAAGGAAGTTCTACAAAATGGCGGTTAGACCTGTTATATTATATGAAACTGAATATTGTGTTCTAACTTGAGCACATGAGCAGAAGATGAGAGTTGCAGAAATGAGAATTTTGAAATTGATGTATAGACATATGTGGATGGACAAAATAAGAAATGAAACAATTAGAGAGGAAGTTATGATTGCATCTATTGAGGGAAAATTTTGAGAGACACGTTTAACATGCATGATACGTATATGTAATTAGATGACCTATAAATGTCATAGTTGGGCGATATGAAACTCTGACAAATATGTACATCAAACGAGGAAGAAGACGATAAAAAAAGACATGGTCAGTTATAATAAAATAAGGAAAAATTTATTTAATTATAGATAATGTTATAGTAGGAGATAGAACTGCATGATATAAAAGGATTCATATGTATATAGTCGTTCTCACCTAATAGGATAAACGTTGATTATTGTTGTTGTAGTAGTATCTAATACCCATAATACTTCTCTTGAGCTGAGGGGAAAAAAACAGATGTTTTATAACTCTATCAAGGGTCTAAATGTCCGAGACTCAATTAGATAACTTCGACTCCTATCACGCATTTACATAAACAGTTGGGTTGTGGTAAACATTGCTGTTAAAAAATGAGTATCAATCAATCTTCAAAGGATCAGATTGTATGACCACAACAACTAATTAATTTCTTCCATTTTACTTTTTAGTTCAAGTAAAGGCATGCACCAATCAATTAACGAGAGAGAAATGAAGCACCTTGGAGACTTGCTGAAGCACGGTGTCCCTGGTAGCGTCGCCGAAGGCGTTGATGATTTGGCCGAAAATGAGGGTCATCAGCGGCATGGACATCCCGTTGGCGACCGCTGAAATGGTGCCGACAACCATCAGCACCATGTCGTGAGGGTCGGCGAAGACGAACAGCCTGTGAAACGCCACATGCTGCTCATCCTTCTCCTTGTTTTTGTTGTTGTTGTTCTTCTTCTTCTTATTATTAGTATTACTGTCCTCTTCCTCCTCCACCAACTCTCTCTTCTGGCTTTCTTCTCCCATCTCCCTTCCTCCTGATCCTCAGTGTCCATGGATGACAAAACCCACGCATTTATAGGAACGGTAACATCGTCTTCTTGTTTAGATAACGCAGAATTAATAACAGAGGGAAGGAGTGAAAAGGAAAGCAGTAGGTGGTGGGTGCAGTTTTTAATGCGGTTGCTGACTTGGTAAACTGCTTTTAAAAGATGTAGGTGATGACGACGACGAGTGAAGAGAAAAGAGGAGGGGAAAAATAATTAAAACAAAAAAAGAGCTCAATAAGACAACAACATCTCAACCAAATACGAGTCATGCTAAAAACATATGTATCCACACCAACCGTTCGAGTTTTGAGTTTTCATCTTTTACCTCCGAAAAAGATTAAAACTCTTCAAATTATATGTTATCTTACACTCACTCTCCCCCTTAATTTATAAGTAGGTTGGTCGGGTCATGCCCCCAGGTCCATTAGAAAGACGTTAAGTTGATATTCAAGTATTGACAGATTAATCCTAGCTATCCGGTGCATTTGTAGTGATTACTTTTTTCTCTAAATGGTTCGTGTAATCAAGGGATGCTGAACTTACTATATGTCACAAGTATTTTTTGATTTACCATGATGACGAATGAAAAATTTTAATGGGACTGAATCAGTTGTCTCACATTCTATGCTATTTTATTCAGTATTAAGATTGGTCAGGTCACGTTGCTTTTGGTATCGCTCCATCGACTCCACTTGCAACGCATGGCTTCGTTATCATCGGAGTCTAATCTTGATTTTTGATCCGGATGTCAATGGCCGGTCAATAAAAGAGCTAGGTCATTATAAAAAAATCCTGGTTAAGTCAAATAAAGCGCCAGGTCACCAAGGTCAACAGAGGCCAGGTCAAGCAAAAGACGCTGACGGGTCCAACCGAACCGATTAGCCGATCGGACACTTCACCCGACTAGACAGAAAGCTCGATCAGACACATCATGCCCGAGCCGCTCTACAACTCAACAGAGGTCGGACAATCATCTCCTGAACACGTGCTGTTGGCCGGTTAGCGACTTTAATCGCCAATGTCACTGTTCAATCGGCACATAAAGACAGAACAAGCGAGGACCATATAGT
>JBBPFQ011025158.1:0-10635 GCA_037974815.1 Kaempferia elegans | reverse complement strand
ATCACGTACAACAAATATTCAAGAAAGATGACGCCTCCAAAATTAGTGGGGAACCCAACAGCCACCACAGTGTTCAGATTGCCCTATTATTCTATGAACTTTTTTCCTTTTCCGAAGGTTCTCCTATCAATTTATTAAATTGGTTGGAAACATATTTACATATATATATATTTTTTTAACAAAAACCAAAAGGGTAGTATCGTAGATTTATTAAATTATTTTAAAAAAATAAAATAAAAATAACATTTCATTTTCTAAGAATACATTGACTAACTATGTAATAGTTGGTACAATATATAAAAGTTAACATAATAATATTATTATAGTAACTACTTAATAACCTTTATAACTTTTTCTAAATAATTTTAATTAACTTAAAATGATTGATAAAGATTACATAATTTTAACTAAATTAATAAATAATATTTTGTTATAATAGTATTTAAAATTTAAAATTCTATAATTATAGTAGCTGTTACATAGTAACTCTCACAACTATATTTAAAATGATTTGATAAAATTTAAATAATTTTAATTGAGTTTTACAAAAATATTTACATTTGTAGCAACTAGTTAGAAGTTCTATAAGTATATTTTAAATGAAATTGATGAAATTTAAATAATTTTAATTAAATTAGTACAAAATATTACAATAGTATGTAGTTAATACTTAAGTTGTGAGGAAATTTTATTTGACCAAAATGATTAGTGTATCACAAAGAGAGAGCTGGGTTGACTGGGAATTACAATACCTCTAGGTTGGCCCATTTTGATTGGCCACTTGATTATCGTTTTTTATATTAATTTAAGATGCATGGCATGGCATGGCTGGTCTTCAATCACCAAATGTTTCACCAACGTGAAAGTGTGTGGGGAAATTCGATCAAGATTTAAATTAACTCAGATCTAGCAGCAATGATACATTTGAATTCTAGTATAGATTTAGACGTTCATCTTAAAAAAATAGGATAAAAGTATGATGCACCTTTAATAATGGATGTACCTTTTCTACGTTTAATGTCTTGAGAAAAGAGAAAATCCCACATGTTTTTTGATTCACGAAGTGATAAATTATCTCAATCATTCGGTAAGGAATGAAACGATGTATATATTCTATCTCCGATCATGATGAACACACGCAAAAGTAAATCATGAATAGCCAGATGACTGCAATCAGAGATCAATCTACTTGACCAATCGAGTTATCTGACTTACAGGCTCATGAAAAATGAGCTTGAAGGGGGAAAACAACTTGGCACCAAATCCCAACACAAGAATCATGCAGTTACTGTATAGGAGAAAATGGAAGATTAGAAACTACTAAAGGCTACAAAGCATGGCCATATACAGAATCTGAACATTTAAAATGTACACTTTAAAACCCAAATCAATCTTTCTTTACTCCTTTTTTTTCTCTCATCTAAACCTCTTTTTCCTGTTTTTTTTTTCAGTAATCTCTTGAGTTTTTTCTCTCCCACACTGAACTTTTTTTTTTCCATCTCTCATTTCACCTTTTATCTGCTGCATCCAGTAAACTTTTCCATTCTTAATATCCCAAAGATAAATATCACTCCAGGACTTCAACTTCCAATACGAAAAGTGACATTCCAATACTTTAGCTTATTTAACCCACTCAGAATATTAAAAACGTAAGCACGACAGAATATAAAACTGTATCATTAGCATTTAAAATTGGAACTCACACAAAATAATAATATTTTATACCTTCAATATTAACAGCCCAAAAATCATTACCATAAATTTGCAAACCATCAAAACAATTATAAAAAGCCTACTTCATTCCACAATATTGGAATGATTTACATATACTCAACCAACTCAAATCAGGTAATCAAATAGAAACTCAGATGTGCACCAAAGGGCTCACACATGGGTTTATTGGATGGCATTCCATCAAGAAGCCTAAATTTTAAGACAAATCGAATATAACGGGAGAAAAATATAAGATCTCAGATAATATCACTGATTAGCTTTCATCTCCTTGAAGGAAAAAACAATGATTATCTCTTTAATTATAACAATAGCCTGTGCATTAGCTCACTGAGCATCCTAATGTAGCAGTCAATCACCAAAATAACAAAGATTTTAGTAATATTTGCATTAACAAGAACGTACAAGCAATATAAAAAAGAGTTGAGAAGTTACAGATGGCTACCAGCTATTTTCTCGTTAATTTCTCAAGTGTTTTCTGAGCTGAATTTGTTCCAAACTAACACGATCAGGCTGCTGGTGGATATTCTTTTCCCCCCAACATAAAAGCATGAACGAGTGACACATAATCCATCTTACCAGACTTCTTGGTAGTATGGCTATTTTTTATGTGGAAACATCCACTGATCCACACAAGAAATTCCTGAAACAGCTGCACACAATGTCATTGTGTGATTCCTTAGGAGATCAGAAAACAACAATGAAAAAACAGATAAATAGAGTGGGAAATCAAATCCATTTAGTAACATTTATTGTTCCAGTGCTCTTAAAAAAAAGGCCCTACCTTAATATTCATTCAATCATACTATGAGGTAAATAACAATGAACTTCGAGGTGTCTGATATACCTTTGCTAATAGCTAACTTCCCAAAACGAGTAACTAACATTCTTCTACTTGTTAAAATAGTAAAGTGCAGGTATGTCATTTTTCCATAATATAGGTAGTGTACCAAGAAAGGAAAAGGTTTTATACTAAGCAAACAAGTAACATACATGCATGTTACTTGAGAATTAATCTTTAAATGGAATGTGTCATTATTAGATAAACAGACTTCCTCCATAACATCCTAACTGAAAATATGAATGATAGCATACTCTTCGTGGAGCTTTTCATTCTATCCGCTTTGACACAACTAGAAAATGAAAAACAATAAAGACCTATAGATAAACTGAACCAAATACAAATCGCTAAAGTTTCATATCAGAAACTTAAATTTGGACCAATCCACAACATATCCAACTGCTAACCAAGCTGGATAAGATCAACTGCTAGTAATAATAACAAACAATCAGGAATTTTGACTGCATAACTTGACATGCAAAATAAATATTCATCTATTAAAATCAATTGATATCTAGTGATGCTAGCTACAAGACAGAACCATAAGCCAATTATTTTCATTCACTATATCACCCTTTTCCTTTTCCCTTTCAAGGCCACAAGTAGAAGGATCCACATGAACCACAACTCCCTCAAACACTTTATTGTGATATCAGAAACATAATTGCTTTCTAGTGAAGGCACAATTATAAAGTTATACAAGTGGGTCTCACTTCCTCTTCTCTTCTCATTATATCTACTTTTCGAAATTTTTTATAGACTTGCAGTGTTGATTCTTGAAGAAGAGCTGATATGTAGATGACGTATCAGGACATTATCAAAAGTGATGTAGTTTGATGAAAAATATATTTTATCTAGTATATGCTTATATTTAGATCTAAATAACTTAGTATACACGTATATTTAGAAGAAAATAAATGGAAATAATTAAAATTTAGTAAAGATAAGAGCAAAAGAATAGTTGAGAATTGAACAAATTAGGTTGATTTTGGAAAACTAAAATGTACTACCCAACTTTTGGTCAATCTTTGCTCAAATTCCAGCAGCACATGCGAGATTAATTTTCACTCTTGAATCTTGATTTACAATTTCACCAGGTCTCATTAAAACTCAAGTTTTGTAACAATATAGGTATCCTTATTGGTCATAATGAACTGATTGTTAGAGAAAGCACCTCAACTCTCTATGGATCAATAATATTCAAATGTGACATGTCCCAATGAAGGCCTATAAGATAGAATATCAAATAATAGCAGTTTGTTCAAACAATAAGGCTTATTTTCAAAACAACAAACAAATCAAAAATGCTGTTTGTTCAAATAGAAAAATAAGCAGCAGTTTGTATACAAAGACTTCTCTTTCAGCAATTTGTACATAGAGACTCTTCCAAAAAAAAAAAAAACAGATCCAAGTTACTACAAAGAACAAAATTAGCATACCTTACTGTGCAAAACCAGTATCCATTTTGTCTTCCACAACTTGGACATCAAGCATAGCTTGTCTCTCCTCACTTATAGTGTAATTAGAATGGGACGACATTAAAGGAGCCTCTGACCCATCCTCAAAATGGGAATGCCCATTGTCCACAGATGAAGAAGGCTTCTCATCCAAAGGAGCCATTAACTCAGCAAAGGCAATATCTGCCGAATTTCTTTGGATTTGGGGAGTTGCAGATGTTCTTGGATTAACTTCAACAGTCACAATTGAAGATCCAGGTGGTCCTAATACTTCTTGGGTGCTGCAATTTTTTGATGTACTGGGATCATTTAGCCACATAAAATGCAAATTGTGGCCTTGCCAAAATTTACCAATTGTATAAGCTCTCTCAGCTGTATCACAGGAGGAAAAAGTTACATGAGCACAAAAAGTTTCAGGCGTCTTCATGCCCACATTCTCTTTTCTTTCCTCAGGTTCTTCTAATGCTACAGAAGATAGATCACCAAATACTGCAAAATGATCCCTCAGATCATCAACCTACAATAGGAAAAAAAGAAATAATAATATAATATCTGCGACAGTGAAAACAATTGAGCATTTTTAAAGTATTCCATGCAAACTCTACACCGGGTGTTTCAAGAACAGCAATATGGATTAGGTTAATCAGCATTAAATCAACTATGTATTAATAATTTAATGCTTAGATAGTGTCCTGTTGAGTATATCAAAAGAAGGTTGTGTGTTTTCTACATCATAGGATTCATTCAGTTTGAACTTCCACTTAGGTTCTAGGTTGAAGCCATAAAAGCAATGAAGCTGTAGTCAGGCAAACAGGCTCTAAACAATCTGATTATTCTCCTAAAGCCATATACAAGGCAAAGAATTGTCATTCCCACACAAAATGAGAATGCCAAAATTCTCCACAAATGCCCGGAATGTAATTGCATGTATGTAATGTGCAGAATACTCTGTCCAAATCTAACAATTAGGTATTATGAGGATGGTGCATATTCATGTATCTGAAGAGAGACAATACATTTGTGAGACCAGCCGGAAGAGGAGGAAGAACTCTGAACGAAGTCGGTCGACTATCCAAACTACAATTACTCAACTTCGGCAAATGTTGATGACTTATTTGTTCTGTGCTGGAATTGCCCATGACTATAGAATTTGAATTTGCAGTACATGAAACAGTAACACCCACTGATTTTCTGATTTCTTGATTATTATGAATCTGTTGCTGTGCACCTTCTGTAATATTTGGCACTCTGGATGGTTCAGTTTGTTCACCTTCATTGCTCAAACCCAGTTTAAGTCTTTTAGGTGCAGGCTCTAAGGTCACTTCACCCTTTTTGACTAAAACAGCCTGCACATGGAACACAAAGGTATAAACTTTCCTATATGAAAAATTAAGTAAATGATAACTGAAAACCAGAGCAAGTTATAACATTAAACTTCATTCGAACATAGCTTACAAAACAAATATAAAACATATGTAAAGGTATATTTACAAAGCCTTAATGTTTTCAGATTTTCTAAATAGCATTAGATAGATATCCACACAAGTCAATAACAAATAGCACCTTATTCTTGCCGTTCCCCCAAAAGAATGAACACAGAAGAAAAAAATATATTATTTTTCATGGAAGAGCATAAAATATTTCTCTCCTATAACAGAAATTATTCAGCAGCAGGCCAAATTACTTCCAGTCCTTTTGGTAAGAGAAGAGTGCAATTTCAAACAATTGTCAACTAAAAGATGTCTAAGAGATAATAAAGCCGATTCAAAATAATAATAAAGCTTACTTGTTTCTCAAATTTTTCTAATTGACGACGAAACTCCTCTCGTTTTAAGGCTAAATTCTCTTGCTTTTTGCGAAGTTCCTCTTTCAAAGTCTCCAAACCGTCAAGCTTTTTCTTTCCAGGAGAATTTATCTTTGAAGTGTTTGCAGGACTTTTTGGAACAGGGATTGACACTAAAATCTCAGGAGCAGCCAATTTACTTTCATGTGGAAGTGGAGAAGACGTATCCTCTTTCTCGTTGCCAGTAGCAAGTGGGCGAGATGGAAAACGGGTGGCCGGCCCTACAAAGGATGGTATCACTTTGGGGAGAAAATTTTTAGGCCACTTTAAAGCTCTATCACGGTTGGCCCACCAGAGTTTTATAAACCGATTACCCATCACAGCATCAGGCGCTTTAAGTGCAGCTTCAGCCTCCTCCCTTTTTGAAAATTGAACAAAAGCTTTTTCACTATTTTGTGGAATGTAAATATCAACAACTTCACCAAACTTCTGAAAGTGGGAAAGAAGGGCATCCCTTGTGTTGTTCTTTTGAGGAATACCATGCACATAGAGAGTACGTGAAGCTTTTTGAGACATCCTACCACTGTTACTTGTAGAATTGTGGTTATTTGTCATTGGTTTTTGACTCTTCTCTGTGGTAAATTGTTTTTCAGGAACAGTAGCAGAAGCTTTGACTATAGAGTTCTCCTTATCTACCTTCATTTCATTTGAAAGGAGATTTGTAGTACCTGCATTGTTAATAGATATTGTACCGATCTCTGACCTGTTACTATGGCCAATCTGCTCCTGGACAGATGATTGAAAAGAAGAATCTACATTCCATGCAGGTTCATCATTGTTTTCTAAAGAAAGCATTAAGGTAGTCTCAGATGTTCCTTGACACCCAGTGTTCCACAATGGCTGATCAGGATCATATACATCAGCATCAACCAAACCAGAAGAGGATGAAACCACATTCAACTTTAGTGAATCCTCAGGCAAGAGGGGTTTCCCATCTTTTGCAGGGACAAATTTGCTGATGCTAGCCAATGGGGCCGAAGGTGCACTGGCAGAAGGCAATGGTCTTGGCCCAGCTTGAATTCCTGGAACATGTGAATTTCGATCTGAAACTGAAAGATTGAACTGAGAAAGACTCTGCAAATTAATAATAAAATGATTTAGATCCAAATGAAAAGAAGCTACTTGTTGCACAAAATAACTACTACAACAATCATCTAATTTCTGAGTGACATTACATAACGAATATAAGATGGAAACCACTTTCTAGCAGTATAAATATTCAAACTGGTAAAATCCTGACCAAACAGATATAACTTATAAAGGAAATGGACCTGCACATCTTCGACAACAATCCGATGCACACCATGTTCCATTGGGCACATATCCCCTCTCAAACAATATCCCTGCTCGTCAAAGTCTCTGCAACGTTGATGAGGCATTCCCAGGTTAAATAATGGGGTTATCGTAGGCTGAAGAGCACCTTGTAAACCAAGTGGTTGGAGTGGATCCAAAATTCTATTGCTCAGATCATTAACAAAGCCATATGCACCCCAAGATGAATTTTGTGCACTTGCAGCATTTGGTATACCTGTCCCAAACAGACTAACATGTGTATGTAGACCTTGTGAAACAACCTGTGATGGAAAATCCAGTGTGTCCAGAGGATTAAATCTAGAATCCGGTTGGTTCCAGGAAACAATGTTCCTTCCTCTTCCTCTACCTCTTCCTCTTCCTCTTCCAACTAGGGGGCGTCCTTTGGGTGCGGTGCACAAAGTGTCATTCTGAAATGTTTGATTTATTCTACCCCGTGGATCAAAGTGATAAGGATCCAGAGTTAGTGGCGTGAAGCTAGAACGTCCCTTATCAAAGTATGAAGAACCCTCCATATTACCATTGTTTCCACTGTCATGAAAGCTCTTTCGATTGTCAAGAAGTTTGCTTCTTCTCCTATTCATCCGCTGCATAGGTAGTTCTTGAACATCACCATCAAAAGAAAGAGATTGTGCCTCCCTCCTTCGATGTTTATGGTTGCGATCATCATCATCATCGCTAGCTTCTTGGTCTTCAGTATCATTCACCGGTTCAGAGGACATAGAGTAATTCCTTTCACTAGGCAATTTATTTCTCAGTTTTACTGTGTCAGCATCAGGAGGAAAAGATAGCTGAAACTTCTCAACAATATCAATATTCTGGCCAACTCTGATTATAGATGCATCTTCAAGAGCCTGTAATATTCTCGTGGAGTAGGTTTTTGCACCTATGTTTAGATAAAACAGAAAGCTAAGCACAACATTACATGTTCTATGGAACCTCAAAAATTGAGATAAAGAAGAATAAAGAAACCAATAGTTTGATAAACCTACAGCTTCCCTGTTGCTAAGGACAGAAAAATTGTTGGTAAAACCATAAGAGTACGACAAAGCTTTAATCTGAAGAACTATTGCAATTGAAGAGAATTAACTAATCACTAAGGGAGGAAAGTTTTTGCTTAATGAAAGAATTTTAACAAGTAAAACTGTTTTTGAAATAGTTTATATGAAACTTGTGTGACTAATCTTGTTCAATCTTACATATTGAAGGGCATTGGCATATCATCTACAGCTTGCTCAATTGAAAAGCTGACTTATCCTTCAATTCTAGGTGAACTGTAATGGAATAGCTAATTCCTATGTTTGGTCATAAAAATAAATTGAAAATTAAATTAAGGAAGAATAACAGAGTCTTTTATGTTCATGTTAGTACTATATGGCAGAATCAGATAAGATTAGAGTATAGAAGGCATCACACGGAACACAAAAAGTTCCATGAAGTAACCTCAACTAATGTTATTTAGGACAAACAATAGGCACATGCAATAATCTTAATAAAGTCATTCAATGATGCACAATTTGCACTCACTTTCAAGATCCAATTCAACTACTCTAAAACCTGCCCCTAATTGTGTGAGCAACTCCTTTACCCATTTGGAGTGTCTACAATTCGTCTTGCTGCAATAAACAAAAACATTTAGTTTAAAGCAAGAGAAAACTAAAAGATAAATAGAATCAGAGAAAGATAAAAGGCATATAAAGCTTTATGAATGTACCAAAGTGCTTATTTAACTAGCTGTAAAGTTTCTTAATAAACGAGTCCAAATAACTATTGCCTTATGGTAATGATACTGGAAATCCAGGTCAATGTGTGTGCCCTCGCATCTTTTGGTAAATTACACTTGGCCTCTAATGGCAGGCCTTGAAAGGGTTTTATACACATAAAAAACAAGACAACAGATACCTAAGGAACAAACGTCAAACAATCCTTTCTATCCAAATAATTAAAATTCTTTCGGTATTTCATACAGCCAAATATTATCCATCCATCTTAGTTAACCCCTTGACTAATATATATAACTATTAAAGGTTCATGCTTGTATGTTTGATCATATTTTTACTCAAGCCTTTAGTTTCCCTACATTCTCAGGTTTGAAATGAATAAATCAAAAGGGTATGGTATTAGAACTAACATTAGTAACAAGATGGTAGATTGATAAGAATTAAAATAACGGCCCTACAATGCTTAATATACAATCATATTATAGGTGTCCTTTTAATGAAAAAAAATATCTCTATGTAATACTAACGAGCAATGTCATTTTCTCATACTGAAACACAAGTTATTCAAAACAAGAACATGCTTTTCAATGACACTAAATTGAGTTAATTGCATCAAGCATTCCAAAGAACCATTCATCAGCTCTAAGCCTAAGCCATTGCATTCTCCTTTTGGCCTTCTGGTGGCTGAGCTATGTGCAAGACCAAATTCACTTAGTCTCCCCTGATTCCTTCCAGTTTATTAGGAGTATCATTCACAAGTTGGGATTCAGCGACAAAGGTAATATAACGAGTTTAAAAAAGGATGCAAAAAAATTCAATGAGAGCAAGAATCCCAGGGCACTGAACTTATCCACCATATGAACATAACTTAATTTCCAATCTTATGTTACAATTAGTGAAATAGAGAAAACAAAAATAACTGGCTGATTTTACAGCTACCAATCTCGCTTTTGAATTCACTATATCTCCTTCTAATTACAATCTAGCTCCAGAAACTTCTTCGTCATCCGCGCTTGAAACCCTAACCAATCGATAAACTATCGCCGAAGAAAAAAGAAACACGATAATCGAACCCTACTGGTGTAAAATTACACCCTGTGCCCACCAAGAAAATCAATTTATCGACGAGGAAGAGAAGCCTGGGATTCACACCTGAAGACGACGACGGGAGCGGATGAAACGATCTCCCTGGCCTTCGCGAGTGCCATTTCTCGAACTCTTACAACCCTAACAGCCCGATTCGCCTACCAAGGGAGACAGCGATCACCGTCTCCACCTTTGGAGTTGCATCGTGTCGAAGTTGGATCGGGAAAGCCCAATATGCAGGGCTCGGCTGGGCTGGCCTGGGTTGGGCCGGGCCGCTCACCTGTCGGCTTCGGTACTCGCACGCAACGTAATTGAGTTGGCTCGAATGAACCGGAACTTAAAATTTCGCAAGGCTCAGGTTCCGGAATCCGGAGTACATATCTCCTAGTCCTTAAATTTATGAATCAGGGGATAGTCCATCTCCATTTTATAGCCGGATTGATATCATAATCCGGCCGTAATTAATTATCGACCATCAACAGGTTTACCTGTCCACTTTGGTTATAGTTTGGATCGAGACGGACGGTTGAAGGTCACCTAGAGGCCGTTGGATGTGGAAATATGGTTGGACTATCGGTTGCCCAAGGGGGACAGCCTTTGGACGGCCTTTGGGCGGCCTTTGGCCGCCCACTCGAATCCAAACTA
>JBBPFQ011025050.1:0-10636 GCA_037974815.1 Kaempferia elegans | reverse complement strand
CAACCGTCTCACATTCATGTAGTCGGAGATTGGTGAGTTGGTTCTGAAGCAGATCTCTTTTTATGAGCTTGGCTTCCATAGTTCATTTGTGTAGCTCTAGGAACTTCTCCTAAAGTTCCTTTGCCGACTTGTACTCTCTGATTCAGCTAACTTCTTGCAGAGGCAGCAAGTTCAATAGATGGAGCTTAGCTCGTCTGTTCGTCACACAGTCTATTATTCCTTCTTGGTCTAGTGGATCTCTTCCTTTAGCACTCCTAGCTAGTATGTGGGGGCTACAAAATTGTATTTTATAATTAACATGATTTTAAAGTCGGGTTTGAAAAATACCTCAATCCATTTCTTCCTGATCACGAATTCACCTTTGAATTTGGGTGGGTAGATGCTCGGTCCAGTTATTTCTTCGGTGCTTCGTTTGACAGTTAGTCATCCTGAAGTGAACTTAACTCTGATACCACTTGTAGAACCCTTGCAGCTAGTAAGACGAGGTCGATAGCCTGCAATTCGAAAACCAATATCTTTCTCAAACACAATTATAATAATAAAAAAATAAAATAGACACGAGACACAGCGGTTTACTTAATTTTACAATCAGAGGATTGCTACTCTAAGATACTAATCTCTTATTGATCTTTTTTAGCTCGACAAAGGAAAGCTGTTCTATTAGGATTCTGTCCGCTCGGCACCAACCTGTTATAGACAAATCCACTCAGAGGCGATTCGATGGAAGCATACCCATTTGGAGAAGCTAGATCCAATTGCAGCTGACACTGCCAAAGTTAACAAAGGACGATCTCGCCTGTGTTAATCCATCCCTCGATGCCTTGTGAAGAGCCGGGCAGAGGTGTCAAGCGAACCGGGCAAACTGTACCTGACCCAATACGGGCTCTGTCAAGTCAAGCCTTTCTGACTCCCCCTTTGGCACAATCTATTACGAATTCAACCCCATCGATGGCACTCGCACCTCTATTGTCTTTAGAAGAACCGCAGTGCTGGTAGGGCAGCCTCCGGTGCGAGAGGTCAACACTCTCCCGTGCCTTCGCCGAAACGACTAAACGACCACGCTAGTTTACCATTCAAAATCGTTACCGCTTTTCTTTAATTTCTTCTCGGACTACTTTCTCTAATGTACCCTCCTACCCGCTGAGACCATTGGATGGGCAGGCCATGTGTCTTTACCGCATTGCCCATTTCGAGCAAGGTGGATCGGTGGGTGTATCGTCGGTACGAATAGATTTATCCATTGTTTGAACCAGTTGCAAATGGCAGCAGCAACAACAGCAGATCTTTTGAAATAATCACGATCCCGCACGAATCATAAAGCTCTCCATCACCGTCCATACCCTATTGTTTTTTCCCTTTATTTCCTTTTCCCCCTTTCCCTCCCCGTCTCGCTCTCGTACCCGCCGATTCCATCGAAGAGAAGCAAAGCGGAGGAGAGCGGAAAGGAGGCGCTGCTCGCCTCGCGCATCCCCACCAGCCGTCGCATGCCCCGCCCTGACGCCGGAGAAGGCGTTCCGTTCGCCCTACGAGCCGTCGCGAGTTTCTCGCTGCTTCCCTCGCCCCTATCTCTCCGGGTGTGCCCAAAGGTTTGCTCGAATTTGGTCGTGTCTCGATCTCGTGGCTGTCGTCGCAGAAGTCGGAAGTGTAAGTGAAGATCCCTCGTGGATTTCATATTTCGTATGCTCTGACTTCGGATCACGCCGCTGAGGTCTTAATTGATACCGTATTCGACACCTGTTCCTTTCCCCAAACTTCCTTCGATGTTCTCGCCCGCTACCAGTGCCCCAAATTTTTGTTTCCCTTTGAAAAAGATTTTATTTTCTCTCTTCTTTTTTGCTTTATCTTTAGACTATTTGAATTACTCTCGGAATTGTTTTTCTGATAGATCAGTGTGGCGAAGATTCGATTTTGTTGCTATTCCCGAGCTGTTTGCGTGTCATTGCTGGTAATTTTGTTTGCTTTTGGTACTATATATTGTCGGAAGCATACTATGTGGAGGCTCTGGACTCTTAGCTTCATGTCGTGCTCTTCTCTATGTTATTCATATTTATCTTATCGGTTGTGATATGTGTACCTTTTTTTTTCTCTCTCTCTTTAATCAGTTTTGTATCACCGGATTTGGTTTTATTTAGTTTATTTGTATATTGAATTGTTTTTTCCGTGGTTTTTACCTTCTCAATATAAGGTTTTTGATTTGTCTTATTGGCAATATGATTTACTCCTCCAATTATTCACATCGTTATGCATTAGTTTTCTTTAGTCAAAGCCTAGTTTAATTTGAAGCTGTTTTCAGTTTAGAATGGCCTGTTCAAATGGAAATGTGTCTATTCTTGAATCACTTGCGTAACATTTACCTTGCTAATGTAAGGCATGCTGGATGAACCTTATTAAGTATCCACTGATGATGTTCAGGGGCAACAGAGAAGAGATTTCAATGGCTTCAACCAGAAAATTGAGAAATGTGAACAGGCACTTTGCTAAGGATTTCGAAGAGTGGCCTGAGAAGGATGAGACACATCCAAAGCAAAGCCGGCAACGAGTAAGTTTTCTCGCCTTTCCTTGTTCCGCAACTCATTGTTTGGTTCAACAGATCTGCTTCATCAATTAGATGGTTTGTCATACTATCTGATCAAATTACTATCCTCAAAATGTCACTTTCAAATGCTTTTATAAATTTCATAGAAAAAGTGAAGCAAGTTATAGAAACAGAATGTGAATCAATATGAATTGCCTAATATCATGGCATTGAAAATTTTGTTCATTTGCGAAGTCACTGGAAAATATCTTTTATCCCGTAATATTAGTTACATGGTACTTTTTACTTGCATGTGGCAAATTCATACTTCCTCAAGGATCATATCTTGAGGGATTTCAAAATTACTTCTTCTCCATGATAAGAGCAAGATCAGTTCATTCTCTTCGAGGCACTCTTCTGGATTTCATATATCTTAAGATGTATCTCTTGGAATACTTTCCTATATTTTCCCTTCTTGCATCATAAGATGACTCCTGATAGTTGTATCTTTTTGAGTGAAAATTGACCACAGGACACTAGATTTCATGCGAGAGTTGTAAAACTCATTTTTGATATATTGAGGATGCATTCATGCTGCAAAAGGTGATATCGCTCACCCCAAGTGGCTCGTATCGCCGGCCCTACTGCCAGATACAAGCAGGTAAATCAGGTACCGAGCATTCCCCCATGTGGGAGGGAATTTTCCACGGCTTCATCGTGATTCAACCCTCATGCAACAAATCTGCCACATGGTGACCGGCTTGGCTACTCCCTGGGGGCTATTGAGGATGCATTCATGTTTCTTGGATCCAAGACCAAATAATTTGTATTGCTTAATAGTTGAAATGATAGCAAAACAGAAATCGTGTAGAGGATATGATAAGATAACAAATCATGATAAATAAGTGTAACATAGTCCCTATCTTTCTCCCCATTTAACAACCAACAAAATGACCAAAGAGATATCATGCTAACATGAATAAAAACTCACATAAATAACAAAATCATAGCACGACCACAAGTATATAAACATCATATATAACATGATCAAAGAAATGATATTAAAATTAGCAACAAGTGACACACAACCATAAATTTCACCACACAAGCATAAATGAAATAAGATTTCACATAAAAAATGTGTCCAAGTGGTCATAAGCATTTAAAACATGAAAGTTTCAATGCTGAAAATAAAGTGTGCTTAGCACATCTCACAGAAAATATCCAGTACAATCAGAGATGAGACTGAATGAGGTCAACACAGAGATGTGGAGCAACTCCTAGTGAACAAGACAATTATTTAGAATATCTGCTTTGATTGCCTCCCCCATTTGATTCAATAAAAATCCTTTATAGCATTATCTGAATATTCTCTTGTTTCACTCAGGTCATATCAAGTTGAGCAAATATTTCTTTCATTTTCTCTTCGATACATGAAAGGCAACTGTTAACTTCCATGGTCTGGGAATATATAAATCTAATTTCAAATAATTTGTACTTTAATAGTTGAAATTATAGCAATAGAATGGAAATTAATGGCATTAGCCAAACTGAGTTGAGGCAATGGAATGACACATTTTGCGATTAGAGCTGATGAGGAAGTGCTTGCATTTCACCACCTCCCTCAATTACCCCCTCATTACTTAAAGTTGGTTGTGATGGGCAAATTGATTATGTTTGCTGATGAAGTTTTTATATAATCTTTCCTAGTGAATATTGTATGTTCCTTTGTTTCTTCTAGCTATTCACAAGAGGCACCTAACCTACCATCAACCACCCATGTCTAGGAAGAAACCCGAGTTGAGAATTTCCCATGTTATTGAGGAACCAAAACTAAACATTTTTTTATGGATCCCACTTCATTATTAGATATAGGTTGGCATTATAGCAAAGGCATCAGCGAGCTACAGCCTTGAATTTTATGAGAAATGAAGAAGGTTACTAAGTAACTGAGAGATATTCTACAAATTCTAGAAAAATAACAGCTATTGCATTTTGCAAATAAGAATGTTGTGGGAAATGAAATTTTATTAAATACTTCATAAATGTTGTATTTTTTTTTTGCAACTCTGTTTGCAATTTAATATAGTTTGGCAGTTTGTCAGTTATTAAAGCTATCATGTGACATCTTGGAAATGCAGAAAAGGAAGTTGTCTGACATGCTAGGTTCTCGGTGGAGCAAGGATGAACTGGAACAGTTCTATGAAAATTATCGTAAGTATGGGAAAGATTGGAAAAAGGTATGCACTTTTCCCTTTCTGAAACAGTAGAAGAATTGTAATATCATGCAACTGTGATCATCTGAGTTGTGGTATCCTTTGAATGTTTTATAATCTCTTGGATGTAACATGTCTCATATTTGATTTCCAGGTTGCTGGTACCTTACGTAACAGAACATCAGATATGTCAGAAGCTCTTTACAACATGAACAAAGTATTACTTCTTGATTTCCTCTTGCTAAAAGTGAAAATCCATCATGCATTTGCACTTCTATAATAATATTCTGCATTTAAATTGTTTAGACAAGCAATCTGTCTGTCTCGTATTGTACTATGAATTGTAATAAATTTATTGTCTACCAAACATGGGCAATCATTTCAATTTAGGTCTCATGTTGTTCAGTAGATTGCCATTGGTCTGGTCCTTAAAGTTAATTCCCATTTCCAATTTATATTTTCTAACTTTGCATGTTGAATTTCTTGTCATGAGGCTTCTGCCGCCGCTATAAATATCCTTTAAGAACTCACAATATGTTCTGGCAGCTTAGCCTGTTAGAATAATTTTTTCTAATCATCCATAGAATTGATTTTCTTGATTTAAGGCTTCATTTCGGGAGAGAACTATCGTAGTATCTTATATGAGTTATTATTTCCTTCACATCTGTATAAACAAAAAATTTGGTGTCACACAGGATAACATGTTTATTGATCTAAGGTAGACTAGAAAATTTGTATTCATTTTGGCTTCACACCTACTGAACTTTTTAAGGAACAATTAGAAAAATATTTTTATCTTTTACCAGAATCTGACTAGTGGATTTCTTTTCATCTTAGAAAATAAAGATCATGTTGTATGGTTGCACAAAGCTATATTGAATTCCACTGTTGTATTTGTTTGTCTAAGCTGCCCATGCTTTTAATGGCGCCTTTTTAGTTTTCTGCAATGACTGAAAACAAAAAACATAACATCATTCATCTTAGATATACAATTTAGTAATACAACTAGTTGAAATCGACTAGAGAATGAAACTAAAACTAAATTCCACAAATTTTCAGGTTGGTTAGAACTTGTAACACGATTTATCTCTATTCTTATTGAACTCCTTGTCAATTTTTTGCTGGAGAATGTAGGCTATTGACAACCATTTCTTTTTTAGAAAAGTTCTATTTAATAATAATAAGCAATCAATGGCTTTAGCTGGAATTGGTTCTTTTTTTCTTTTTCAAATGCAACTGATACTTTTGATATTCATTTTCTTCTCTATTATATTTTTATGATTATGCATAGAGAAAGATAGTGTACTGCAGGTTATGTTGGTGAATCTTTAACATTTTTTATGGTTCAGGCATATTTATCCCTCCCAGAAGGAACAGCGACTGCAGCTGGATTGATTGCAATGATGATCGATCACTACAATAATCTGGTAAGCTTGCAGATTTTATCATGTAATTTTAAATTAACTGGTAACCATAGACTGACTTTGTAGGTGATACTCACTGAAAATTGTGAACCTGACTGAAGGAGTAAGATAGCATCCTATTATCATTCAACTTGACAACCTGATACAGCATATTTAGAATCAAATGCCTTGATTATTCTATTTCTTAATGAAATGATTGATAAAATAGTCATTTAACTAATTAACTAGTCGTCAACAAACGATCTTACTGCAAACAAAACCAACAAATCATTGGAGAACTCTCTTCAACATTCTTTTTTCCATCAGCGGTTGCTGTAATTATCCAATGTCTAGGAGTATTATGTTTCTGACTGAATCCTGGAATCATTGTTCTTCATAGAAACCATTGATTTTGCTGTCTTTAATGACAAGTTTGTTCTTAAATGATAAGATTGCAGCTCTTTTTGCGGCAAGTAGACTAGGCATTGATGGTTTCTACTTTTCCCTTTATAAGAAGAATAACAGATTTTGAATCATATTCTTGATTTTCATTAACCTTTGACAACACAAAGGTCTTGAAAGTGATTTTATATAGAGGGATTATATTCACATTGAATGCTATGCCATATTTCTCTCCTAACTATTCTCTTCTGTAACACCGGTTGTTATTATTATTATTTTCATTTGTAAAAAGTGGAAAAGTTTCATGAAATATGCTTTCGTATTTTGCTCGTCCTGTTTTTGGTGTGTACCATGCAATTGAAATAGTGTTTTCTTTGCTGTTTGGTTGCCTCAATCTTTTGTAGATTCTGTAGAATTTTTAGTATGACTTCTCAGTTCTTGAACTCTGCTCATTTTACCATGCATTCAGTTTTTGGTCTCTGTGATCTAAAGCCAATAACCATCAATAAACAGGAAGGAAACAATAGCGATCAAGAAAGAAATGATGTAGCAAGAACATCTCAAAAGCCTCAAAAGCGTGGACGGGGGAAATTTCGGCTTAACTCCAAAGGTTCTGATGGGTACTCTCCTGATAGGTTGCAAAATCAATCAGTGTCATCAAGATATGGATGCCTATCTTTGTTGAAGAAGAAGCGTTCTGGAGGTAAATTTCATGCTTTCGGAAATAGTTCTATATTAGCTCAATGTATTTTTTTCATCAATTAAGCATCAACAATTTAATTGAAATGGAGTTTCAGCATCCTGTTTTCTCCTCAAAAAAGATAGTTGGGTGAGAAAATGTTTGCCAAAGTTTTCCAACCAGGGATTTGGCTTCTTCTAGTCATCTCTAAAATCCCTATCTGTTTACTGAAAGAGTATTCATTTTCATTTTTTTGTGACTTATTCACTTAGATACACACATGCACCCTCATATATTTAAGTGCAAAAGTATGATTGTACTTTTCTGAGTAATTAAGTAATGTTTTAGGATTTTCACATAATCTCATAATATGTTACGATGGATAAATCAAATATCATGTCAATTGTGTTGCTCCAATAATTTAGCTTGAATGTAGGATTAGGGAGATTTGTTGTCCATAACTGCATTAAGTGAAAGCTCAAAAATAATGTCCATGAAATCTAGAAATCTTAACATATAGATAACATAGTTACATTGGCAAAGATCCTTACATTTTAGGATTTTTATTTTACTCCTATTTTATAACAAATATATAAATTGGTTCAATGTTCATTAACCACCACCAACAACAAAAGGCAGTTTGGTGTACGAATCTTCTCCCAATGTGGGGTCTTGGGGAAGTGTCGGACTACATTGGGTTTATCGTACACAACTTTATCCTATATTACAAGAAGCAGATTCCGCGACTCAAACTTGTGACTACAAGGTCACACATCAACAACTCTATTGTTGCGCTAAGGCTCTCCTTCTAACCATCACCACCACCACCGACAACAAAACTAAAAGTTCTTGATAAATGTAGGTGTCATTGAGTGAGAAGATTTTTTTGGTGTATTAAACACTTTATATCTGATTGCTCTATTCTAATAACTGCAGTTTTTCCATCTCTTGCTTCTATATTTTCTGTATAAAAAACCTTATGTTTGTGAGGGAGAAAATCTGCTTTCTCCTCTCTCTTTTTTAGAAGGAAAGTGTTGAAGAATATACTTCCACAGATATCACCTTGGAATTTGGGTTTTATCTTTTATGGGGATGAAAGAAATTACATCCAGAGTACTAGAATAATACCTTAGAGAGTCAAAATGTGGTGCCAAATGTGCAAGCATTAATATTGATGAATATTTGTTCATTATAATATCTATTACATGAAGAATAACTAGAAAATGACAATAATATGATGAATGTTTTTATGTCTCTAATTTGCATGTATGTCTTGATGCACATGTCTTTTGAAATGCAAGTATTAAATGTTTTCCACTTCCTAAATTATACCTGTTGAGGGCTGCAAGTATGTAAACTTGTCAAGCACAATGTAAGCCAACAATAAATTTGACTTAACCTTCCAAAGTTTTGCTGTCTTTCTTTTCTTACATTGGGCACTATCATTAATAGGAGTTTCAGAATCTTGGATGCTTTCTGTAGAAATATGGTTATTTCAGACAAGGTTTTCTTTATCATATCCTATGGATAGAGACCATTAGTTATTGCACTAAAAACAAATGCTTCTATCATGGACTGCTTAATGAAAATTGTACCCTTAAGGAAACTTCTCACACTTGTGATACAGGAAATAGGCAGATGGACTTGCTTGCTTTCTTGTTTTTGACCTTATGCTTGATTTTTCAAGTCATCATGTGTACCTGATTCCTTTTGGCATGGGAGCATTCCTATGACTTTATTTTTCATTAGATGAATTAAATCGATTTGAAATATTTGTAGATCTATTTTCTGGCAATCAGCCTCGAGCTGTTGGAAAAAGGACTCCTCGTGTTCCTATTTCAAATCTGTACCTCAAAGATGACAAGGAAAGACCAGTGTATATGAGTAAACATTCTTCGATGGCAGAAGTCGATTCTATTGATGATGAAGGTGCTCATGTTGCAGCTATAGCTTTGACAGAGGTTCTGCGAGGTGGCTATGGATCTCCACAAGTATCTCTAACACCTGGAAGGAGGGTCAACCATTCAAATTCTTCTACAATTAAAAGTACTGAACAAAAGGTAGCTGGCACTTGTGCTTGTATTGCCCATCTTGCTGCTTTCATTTTCTATTCATTTTGAATCATTCTCCTTTATGAATCTAGAGTGCTGAAATGGAGAAAGACAGATCCAAATTAATCAGTGTTCAAATGGACGGTGAATGTCATGAAGCTAGTTTAGGTAGTAGGGAAGCTGAGAATTTGTATTTTAATAGAGACAGCAATGAAGGTGAAGGAACTGTTGGAGCTCCAAAAAGGTTGAAGAAACATCAAAGAAAAAGACCAAGGAACCTAGACATGGAAATCTTTCAAATTGATGATGATAGGGAGGCATGCAGTGGTACTGAGGAAGGATCAAGTGTCAAGAAAATAAAAAATGAACAAGACATGGAGATTAGAGGCAGTAAACCCACTCGTGGATCATCAAAGAAAAGAAGCCGACAACTCTTTTTTGGAGGTTCTGGTCAAACTGCCCTTGTTTGTCTTTCTATACTATCATTGTTTGAGACAGTTATCTATTTCCTTAGTTGGGTTCATGAGTCTGAACATTGTCTAAATTAACATTAATAGGTGTTTTATAGGTTGATATATTAGAAATTACAACAGGATGCTTCTACTTTATATTTTGATTGCTGTTGTACTAATGCATTCGTTGATAAATTGAATATTAGGCTATATGTTGATATGATTAAATTGATTTGAATATTACTGGTAATATAGTCTTGCATAGACCCATTGAATGGACAAGATTCATTTAGCCAATACCAAACTGTTGGAACAAACATGATATCATTATTGTAATGAATTGAAATGGTGCTGATGATTATGATACATTATACATGCATATCTACCTTCCTGAACTAAGAATGTCTTTAATGTTTACTTGACCACGCCTCATGCATGGATGAAAGTCTTTGTTCGCCTGTCCTAAGACGTGTGCCTTTTTGTTTGGAGCCATGGTGAGTGATAGTTTTAACTCAATATTATGAGAGTTCCTGCATTTTCCTCTGGATGGATCTGAATCAGAGGGTACATATGGCCTTCTCTAACGGTCCATTTACTTGGACTAGAAGTCAGGGTATGGGAGGGGGAAGGATTACAAAATCATAGATAGTACTCTATCATGCTGTACATCTTTTGTGTCACTTTCCCTCCTCCCCTCAGATCTTCCATCTAAGTAAACAGACCTTAAATGATGCTGACAGAGGATATAGCCATTTGTTGCTATCCTGGGCCACTGGATGATATCAAGGACTCTTCTGGAGAATTCTGCCTCTTCTTTTCTATCTCCACCTCTCATTTACTTTTCTCTTACTTTTCTCTTGCTGCTACCACCACCTCCCTCCCCCTCTCCTCCTCTTCCATATTAGTTCACACTTCACA
>JBBPFQ011025049.1:0-21201 GCA_037974815.1 Kaempferia elegans | reverse complement strand
GGGAGTACAAGTCATGAGAGAAAACATAAAAAGGAAAATAAGAAAGATTAGAAAAACTTTCTCTCCGCCTTCTCCCACCCTCTCTTCCTCTCTATCGTGCATCTTTTGCTCGATAGAATACTCGATCGTGATAGCAGTCGGGTACTCATTCAGTTCGCCGTAACCACTGGTGCTCGGTGAAGACTCGCGGTTCGCCGTTGTATCCTGGGAAACAGACGACCCAAAATTCAACCTCGCAACACCGCCGGAGGTGGGCAAATATGTTTTAAGGAGATTGCGTTAAACGCATACCTCGGCCTCGCAGTTTTCGAACCCTCAGAATCCATTCGGCGCTCGATCGACACTCAACACCTGGTCGGCACTCGGCAATCGGATTTGGTACTTGTTCGATACTCGGTAGAAATCAGCCCCGCTAACAGCCTGAGATTATCTGCTCAGGTCATCTCGACAGATAAGTTGAATCAGATTTGGTGTAATTTCAATTCAGTTAATTTTCTAAAATCTCCGATAAATTATCCAACATAAAGTACGCACCTTCTAATTTAAGCCACATTATCAAAATAACATGTTAACTTAAGTCTTGTAAAAGTATCAAACTAACCTAGTTAAAAAAATTCTAAGTTAGGGGGAAATGGAAGGTCAAATAGACATTTATAGGGTAAATTGACAATTTTTTAACCGATATCTGGAAGGTCAAATAGAACTTTTGATAACATTAGAGGGCAAATTGGACTTTTACCTTTATATGACATCAAAATCCAAAATGTAAAATAAACGATTTTTATTAATATTTTCAAAAACAATTCTACAATTCGCGGTTCCCGCCAAAAATATTAACCTGTTAATCTTTGCATCGGCCAATTCTCGCAGTCCACGTGTCACTTGCTTTCTTTTCTATAACCCTAAAGGCTACAACCCTCACTCCCCTTCTCTCGTTTTTTCTGTCCTCCGATACCCACCCGCCGGCGATCTCCACCTTCCTCCGGTCATACGCCGAGATGAGCGAAGCGGGTTCTAAGCTTTTCGAGAGGAAGCAAGCTAGCTACAAAAATCTGGTACCGGCTGGTTTCGTATCACCTATTTTCGCATGGAATTTTTGTCGACTATTTTGTTTTTCCGTTTCATGTTGATCAGTTGGATGAGTTGCAGGATGAGAGGTTTGAGATCCACACGGAGAAGTACCAAGGGCAGCAGTACAGCCACATATATTTCACTCGTCTCCACCACATGAGGAATCTTCTTTACTCGCTCGTTCCCAAGTGGAAGCCCAACCTTCCAGGTGATTTCCTAAATTTTTCCGATGACTGTAAACTTTCTCTTTTTCTAAGTGTTTATCTACTAAAATATGTGCCTAGGTTAGGATGCGCAAAGCGATAGTGTTCAGGTAGATCGTGACGCTGTATTTGTTTTCTGAATGACTGCATGGCTACGCTTTGTAGATTCCGAACATTTATTTCAAGTGGAAAGCTTTCTGATAATTGGCCAAGGATGAACCAGCCAAAATTTTTCTTCATGTTTGTAAAGTCATTTGCTTTTGCGATGAAACAAACCTCTAGGTTAGTTACCTGAGTCTTTTTTCTAGAGTCTAAATATTTTTCCAAGTGTTTGCCATTCCACTATTGGCATGATTCGTCAAGCTGCGCCTCTATAAAGGATCTTTGTGCCAACAGTTTCTTTGATTTCTATTTTTGCTATGAGAGTTTATGCATGAAGAGAAGGTTGCGATAGGACTGATATATTTGGTTCTTTCAGCCCTGTTTCCTATGATACAAGTAAACTAGGGAAAGAAAGAGTGTATGCAAAAGAATTCCTAGGAAAAGGATTAAGAATTTCCATGTCTTTAGGCATATAAATGCCTTTTCTTAAGGAATCAGAAGGCAAATCACCTACTATATATTAAAAGATGGAATGTACGGCAAACACATGGCCACCTCTTTGAAACTAGTGTATATTTTCGTTTAAACATTTCTCATGTCCCTGTTTGAATTGATATGGTTAATCATTATTAGTCATATGCTCATTTATCATTTGCGCTTCTTGAATCATTAGGTCAATCTCAACAAAATCTTTCTTCTTTGGTTCCTTATTGTATTCCAAGATCTTGAACTTCTATGAGAAAAGAAAATTTTGGTTCCTTAGTAAATAACTAAGATTGTTTTGTCTAGGACTTACTCTTTCTATCTCAATCCCCTTTTCTCCTGCAGTTAAAACAGTTTTGGGACTTGAAGAAGGGAAAGAATGCATAATTGTTGGTACAATATACAAGCACATGAAACTAAAGCCTTCTATTCTTGATGAGTATTCCAAGGAGGTACACCTAGGTTGACCATACCATGTTGAACCATAACAATGCTCGTCATTGCTAGGATCAAGCCTAATTTCGACCCTTTATATTAAATTTCAGAGATCTAAAGTTCCTCTTGTGAAACCTCACAATTTTCTGCACCCTGATGATCATCTTATTTTGGAAGACGAAAGTGGTAGGGTTGCACTTACTGGCAGTTTTCTTGACCCTTCTGCTTTTGTAACAGGTACAAACTGCAATATGATAATTTATATATTTTTTTATTATTTTGGTCCTTCATCATTTTTCATATTGCCAAAAAGAGTTTCTTGTTCATACTGCATTAGTCTCTCTCTCTCAGGAATTGTTGTTGCACTACATGGGAAGGAAACTAGTAAAGGTGATTTTTTGGTTCAAGATATGCTTGAAGCTGGGATACCTCCTCAAACTGAGCTGCCACTTAGTTCAAGTACTTTGCTACTTTAAGTCAACATTATGAGTGCCTTTATACGATAGCTATCCATGTTAGTGTTCTTAATAGGAAAGCTGATGTACTTGTTGACAAGTGTAGCTGATAAATCAAACTAGGCTAAATTTGTAAAACAAAAAAATCAAATACCTTAGCTAGAGAATCCTAGCAATTTTATTCATAGAGATAGCTGATCTGATTTTTAAGGGAAGTCTAGTTGGTGTACTTTAGTGCAATGAAATAATTGTTTGCACGGGCATTGCTTCATTATATTTTATGTTAACCTTTAATTTCTGTGACCGACATGACAGCATTATAGGCTAGTTACTTGAATAAAGAAAAAGAAAACTATCTCAAACTCATTTAGAAATGGCTTGTTATTGTCTGACTATGTTGCTAATCTGTTCTGTTTCATATTCTTATACATAACATAAGGCCTTCATGTGTAAGGTATCCAATATTCAGTGCAATCCAAAAAATTGAGTCTATTGAGAATTTGCTATGTTTTGTTTTTGGACCAATCAGTTTTGGTTTGGTTCAGATTGATAGAAGTATAATAAATTTCAGTTTGGTTTCAACTTGTTAATTGTGTAGAACAAACATAAGTGAAAGATCATTTTTTTTTCTTTTTACCTAATGAAAAACATCTAATTGTCATACATTTTTTTTAATAATTCAATATCTGTAGAATTTATGTTGAAATTTTACAATATGTTGATGTAATTTATCATATTATTTTTTAATAAAAAATTTGATCCATTAGATTCAAACTGAATTTAACTGAATTTTGGTTTTGTTTCAATCCTGTTTACATGGTAATTTAGTATAGTTTAGTTTCTCAAACAATGATGTAAAGGTTTTTGTTTCTGTCCAATTTGTTGAACCGATGGATACTCCAATTCATGTGTTATGTTTTTTTTTGTTGTTGTTGTGCAATGATATATCCATTTGCCTTTTATCTGCTTATCCTAATGTTACATGACAAACAAGTAGGTTTATGTAGAATAGTAATATATATTTTTTCTTTATTGCAATAAGAACATGAGCTATGTTTCACCATTGTAACATGGAAGGTAAAGTTGTTAATCTCATTTTTATTTCAGGAGAAGACAAGTATGTTGTTTTTGTATCAGGATTGAGTATTGGAAGCAGTGTATTTAATCCTCTCCAGTTCCAACTTCTTGTCGACCATATTACGGGTCATTTAGGTGATGAAAATGTATGTTCTGTTTTTCTCTGAGTCTTTGGAGGGAGACCAGTGTTTGAGTCCATTTATGTTTGCGCATACAACAGGAACAAAGTATTGCATCTCAAGTAGTTCGCCTTGTGGTTTCTGGAAATTCAGTACAAATTTCACAAGGACTTCTTAGTGGTCATGTAATTCTCTACGGTTTTTCTGCTGATTTATATACTTTTAAGGATATATGGTTGTTTGCTTTCAAGGCTCCTTTGTGCTGGTCCATGAAATTGTTTCTCAGAGTTTGAAGGATTAACACCTTTCTCTTGTATACATGTGGGACCAGACAATTGCTCCAAAAGATCAAT
The DNA here is from genome assembly GCA_037974815.1 of Kaempferia elegans. Taxonomy (NCBI): domain Eukaryota; kingdom Viridiplantae; phylum Streptophyta; class Magnoliopsida; order Zingiberales; family Zingiberaceae; genus Kaempferia; species Kaempferia elegans. The sequence goes on along the minus strand of JBBPFQ011025049.1, from coordinate 16,903 downwards.
CTGCTTCAGTTGAACCAATAAAGGAGTTAGATATTTTGCTGAATCAGGTATGGAGTTTCAACCCCTTCAACTTAGACCTTTGGAAACACTTATGCGAGAAGAAACCTTGTAGTTTAGATTTTTATTGTAAATTCATTTTCTTATCTTGTTTGTATATCATGTGTATGATATAGTGAACAGCAAACCTTTCCATTCACTTGCCTATTTTGGGGTTGCAGCTTGCTGCAGCTATGCCTGTTGATATAATGCCAGGACTTAATGATCCAGCAAACTATTCATTACCACAGCAGGTCTGTCTACTTTCTTATTCTCATGCTGATCAGTGATCACTAGACTTGCCTTCTGCATAAATTACCAGAATATTTTTGTTCAACATGAATTATCTATTGGTAGTGTTATTTTTTGGATAATCAATTTTTTATGCATTGATTTGTGCTCTTTTAAGCCAGCCTCTAAACAGATGCTTGTTTCCTGGATCATCTGCTTATAACACATTTCTGTCATGCACAAATCCTCATCAGTTTGAGTTGGATGGTGTTCTGTAAGCATTTAACAAACTTGCAATTAGCTTTTTCTTGTGGAATTCAAGTTAACGGGAAATTGACTAATAGGTTTCTCGGAACATCTGGTCAGAATATAGATGATCTATTCAAATATTCGGAGGCCAAAAACAGGCTTGAATTTTTAGAGAGGACATTGCAATGGAGGCATCTTGTACCCACAGCTCCAAATACTGTTGGTAATATTTACATTACTGCTAGCATATTTGTCCTTTTTAATCCTCAGAAAGAACATCTAGTTCCTTTTCAAAATGAATAGTATGCGGTAACTTCTTTGGTTAATCTACAATTGTCTTGTTTGTAACCTTTATCGTGCTCCCATATTTAGGATGCTATCCTTTCACCGATAGAGATCCTTTCCTCATTGAAAGTTGTCCACATGTATACTTTGTTGGTAATCAGGAAAAATATGAAACTGCATTTATGCAAGGTAAGACTATTACTTTAATTTTGTTTTAAATGTGTCATTTTTTTTCACATTTTCATCTGTATGCAGGGCCTGAGAAGCAATTAGTGAGGCTTATTTGTATCCCAAAGTTTTGCCAGACTGGCATTGCTGTTGTGGTATGCTTTTTGTTAGTTAATATCTTGGATACCAGTTCTGATATAAAACTTGCAGGGCATCTAAATGAGAAATTAACATGTATGCGGATGCCTATTTTTGAATTTATGGATTAGTCTGAAACATAACCACTGGTGAGTGATATGTTAAGGAACCCATAAAATTTATTATGAAAGGATCGAAATGGATACCAAAGTGATAGATGAAGGGGGAGAGTATCTTGTCATAAATGATAAAAGAGGACATTTCATAATAGAAGACTCCAGTAACCACAAGGCGAACTACAGATAGTCCTTGCCCATGAGATAGCTGATCTCAAATATCTATCACTTAACCTTTTGAAGATGTATACGGAAAATTTTTGGAAATTAAAGGAAACAAGTTTCCATTCAGAGTTTGATTAGTTAGGCTTATATGCATCTTGAAAAAATTTCAAAGCTGGCATTGCTTTCACAGTAGCTTCCTTTGAGTTAGTGACATTCTGATTTCTGACCATCAATTCTATGCAATGAAAATTTGTCGACTCAATTACCAGAACTCTGTAGTCTCTTGTAAATTCTCCCAGTTGTCAAACCTTTTTGTAACAATAATGAAGTGCTAAGTTTGGATTGCATTAGAAAGTTCAGTTGACAATAGTACTCTTCTATTCTTGCATGTGTACCTGTTAATCATGCATCAAATCGGTTAGGGCTTGTCTTTGCAATTTTGCCCAAGAGATAATGTTGAAGATAGGATACAAGTATTAACAAGATAGCCAAGAAATGCCAACATGTGACTAATTGCCTAACCTGGCTCACTAGAAACTCTTAGCAATCAATCAACCACATGTTCCTTCAGTATATATGCATATTCATCTTCCAGTAGTTCATTAAAATCTGCTGCTACACTTTAATTCATCTATTGCTCACCCTTTGATGACTTTTCCATACAGCTTAATCTGAGGAATCTAGAATGCCACACCCTTTCTTTCTCAACTAGCTTGGATGTGTAAACAGGCGTTTCAAGTCGTCAGAATGCTGATAAGTTAATTTGATTTCTGACACCATGAAACTGATGGTATGAAGCTGTTGTCTCTCTTGCCATACCATGATATCGGTTAGTGATGATGTTTCAAGTAGCTTATGCTCAATCTTGTATCAAGTGCATCTGAAAATTTGGAAGTTTTTAATCCTGTGAATGTATGGTTGGATGAGGAAATCATCGGCGGTTCAGTTTCTTAGCTTTGCCCGAAGACAGTTTTCCTTGTGGAAATTATGTAGATTGGTTTTGAATAACAAGTCTAACTTATGCTACAAACACTTTATATGCTCAATCATTCCATTTAATCCTGGATCACCATCAGCTCTAAGTTTAACAAGAAAATACATCTATAAAAAAATTAGGATTCGAATCTCAAATGGGATGAATATTGTGGAAGTTGGTATTTGAGTATATAAATTATGTTTTGGATTTACTTGATAAGCAAATCAGAGAGAAGGTTGTTTATTTTAGGATTAATTGGGCGAAAGCTTGAACATTTGAATTATATATATAAAAAAAACATCTAGATCTAATACTAATATGAACTACTGCAAAATGTTGCCATCCAAAAGTTTGGTCTGTTTGTCTCTTTGGAGTTAAAAGGTTGGGGGACACAGTAAGCAAATCCCTTTATTCTTCAATTCATACATTTCAGGCTCCGCTCCATCTCTAATTGCATCTCCATTATTCCGCTCATGAATTATTCTGATCCTAAAAACACACTTTAAAATTTTGTTTGATTAAATTTTTATTTATCAAAAATAGATGTACATAGAATGATCAATTCGGTTCTTACTACACCTTGATAGCAATTTGACTTTGGGCATGGATGACTCGTCAGCTTCATTGCTAATGTTAAAAAAAAATCAGGAATTTAATATTTATTAGTTTTTGATAAGGGCATCAAAAATAAATCTGATCTGATTATCTGATCGAAGTTGACATGAAAAAATCAAGTTTGGGTTGGGTATTATTGGGTTCGATTAGGTTGGGATTGAAGGGTTTTCGGATTAAAAGTTTTCAGATTGGGTTCCAGTTGATTTGAATTTTGGGGTTAAATTAAATTTTATTTTAAAAATTAAAATATTTTTATATATATTAATATAAATGTTAGTATGATAATAATAAAGTATTGAGATAATGATAGGTCTGGGTTGGGTATTTTTGTATTATGGACTTATGGTTAGGTTTGAATTGGAGGGTTTTTAGGTTAAAAATTTTTAGATAGGGTTCTAGTTGACTTGAATTTTAAGATTAAATTAAATTTTATTTTAAAAATTAAAATATTTTTATATATATTAATATCAAGGATGATGATAATAGAGTATTAAGATAAATATGAAAAATTATAAGAAAATAATTTTAAAAAGTAATTTTAAATTGGGTTATTCGGGTTGGGTTCTGGTTGGTTAGTTTTGGATTTTGAAGTTTTAGGTTGGATTCAGATTTAAAAATTTTGGATTGTATTCAAATTTAGGTTGGATTTGAATTTAGAAGTTTTGAGTTATATTTGAATTTAAGTCTGGTTCTACAATTCGATTAGATCCGAATCCGATGTTATTCACCCGAATTGACATCTTAGTTTTTTATGCAAAATTTTACTTTGCCACTCCCTGTCATTTTGGAAATTATATTTTACGAAAGATTAACCTGCAAAGCATTTTTAAATATACTGGGCAAAAAAATTGGTCCAATTTGCTCAAAAAAAAAAAAAAGGGTTTCACTACTAAGAATATCTTGATTAAATGTCTTAAACTATTTTGTAAAACGGATTAACGATTAAATATTTTATTAAAATAATTTTTTAAAACGAAGAGTGATAATATTCTATTTAGTTAGGTTACTTAAAAAGTTAATGATTACAATTTTATACTTTTGTAATCTTTCTAATTGCAATAAGATATTATTATAATTAAAATACCTAAGTTCTAGAGAGGAAGAATATTTTAATTGTAAGATTATATCCAATGAAATTGTAGTTGAAATTAAGATATCATATTATAATCAAAATGTGATCTTAGAAATTAAATATCTAAAAGTTTCTTTTTTTACCGTATACTAATGATCGAATGTCCAAGAATGTTTTTTTTCCCGAACTTATTAAAAGTGATATATTTTTTTTTAAAAAAAAAATTTATGGAAGCACTAATGGATTAATTATTTTAAATAACCAATTAACAATAATGAGGTTTTATAATACATCTTAATTCAATATCCTCACCTTCCACCAGATTCGAGGATTTATGAATTACCAACTATAAATAATCTAGGTCACATTTATAATGACAAGAAAATTATTTAACATAGTACACCATTAAATAAATTTACATCAATAAAATAAACAATATTTCTTGTAATGTTGTACTAATTCATACAGCAATTATTGCTAATGCATTTCATTATCATAAACTGAATAAAATATGTTCCTTTTTAGTAAGTTAATCTAGATGGATGAAATTATAAGCTCTGTATTTTAGTAAAAAAAATATTTTATACATCCAATATTTCATTTTTTTTCAAAAATATCAAAAAGAAGCTGACATTTTAAGATGTGTCTTTAGCTTCATCATCTTCTCCACCACTAATCCCTAAATCGCTAAATGTTCCTTCCACTAAAAGGTGACTCGGTGCTATGATTTATCATTCTTTCACAGACCTTAGGACGAACCGCACAAGACATCTCACTCGGTACTGTGATTTATCATTCTTTCACTGACCCTAAGGATGAACCGTACGAGAAACCTAAAGTGAACGTTATCATACATGTCGATAAGGCCAAAGAATCCAAGTGAATTTTTTTCCATTTAATTATGTTTTATTAATATAAACCGGACAAAGAATCCCAATACATTAATATTCATATTCAAGAATATAATTTTTTTTTACGGATATATTTAATATCACGCGTTATTTCTGTATGGACATTTGTACTTCTGAGAGCTTTAGCTCTTTAAAAAATAACCTCAACAGATTGCAACAAATGAAGACTCAGAAATAAAAGTGATAGTAGAACAATCAGAGATTGAACCAGTAAATTTGTAAATTTATATTTTGATGTGGGTAAAATATTTTATATAAATGGCACAAATAATTATGGATTCTCTGTTATATACAAAAATATTTTAATTAATGATACATTTTAATAATTTAACTTATTCAAACTATATACTGAATGATTCTTTTCTAACGAAAACGCTCATCCCCAAATTATGTAAAAAACAAAAAATAAATCAGTCAATTTATAACTAACCATAAGTGGTTAAAGGGTGAGAAATTTTTTTCCCCACGGCTATACGCTCACATAAAATTAACCTTTACCTCATTATAACAAAATTATCATTCTCTAATCAACTGGGCACTCATGGAACTTAGAAACAACTGTTTCCACGTGTTTAATTAGATTTGTAAGATCCTGCAGAGAACGCTTGCATGATCCGATGAAAATTTTGCAAGTGACTTGTGCTAGATCCTCAAAGACATGCTTGCCTCAAATATATTCAGTGTCTGAAGTAAAATGTGTCAGCATCTACACAATGAGAATAGCATCTGAAAAACCTGCAGACAGTTGACAAATGGCTGAATCTGAATTCAGCTTCAGTATCATCAGGACATGACACAGTCCACAGTAAACCGACAACTAGGCAGATGACAATAAGCACAAGTTGCCACGCAAGGTGCCACGCTTTCAGTACACAAATCTGATAACAACAAGAACACATGCTTCTTCTTTTTTCTTTAAGAAATATCATTAGGAATAATTCGATGAGAAATAGAAGCTAAAAACAAGACACAATGACAAACTGATGTATGCTGCTGGATACCCAAACTTGTCATTTCTGAGTAAAAAGAGAATAAATAGAAGTTCCAGCCGCAGCACGCTTCCTCCCCTGTCCCAAAATAAAATAGAAGATAATACTAGACACTAATAGAGCTCAAGCAATACGTACAAGCTTTGGACACCAAAATTTCATGTATATTCTGTTGATACCTTGTCATTGTTGAACAAATCCTCAGCAATTGCTTCGAGTTGCTTGCGTTTCTTCTCTTCCGTGAGGTATTCTGATGTCAGATTACCTGTGCAATCATACTCTCTGAAAAAATAATCAACTTTAGAATAAAAGGAAAGAAATTTTACCAGGATATAGAGACAAACTTATACATACCTGTATGGATCTTTTGAAAAGGGAATGAGATCCTTGAAGCTGTTGCCAGATACAATCTCTTTCTACATGATCAGTAGAAAAGTATCATTGAGCCAAAGTACAACTACATGCAATTTGGAATTGTAGTAAAGTAACACGACTATAACCAAACTCGAAAGAAACTACCTTTCTGAAACATTTGAAGTTTACACATCCTCTGGCAGTGGATCTTAGAGGAATTTTCATGCTACTGTTTTGCACGATCAGATCCTGGTTATATATGATATCTGAATGTTCATGTCTGTCAACAGATTCAGCATTTTTCACCATTTTTTCTATAACACCATCTTTAGAGCTTGAATCTGAAACATTTTTGGAGGGGATGGTGGAGATACTATCACTTTCTTTGTCATCATGAGTTTTAGCAACTTTTCCACCCACAGATCTTTGTGCAATTAAATTTTCATAGTCCTCATTGATGTCATCTCTGTTTCTGAAACTTGTACGAACCTTTTGAGACTCAGATCTATGCTCCGGCAAATCTTCGCTTTTCTGACTGATGGCAACTTGAGGTTTCGATGAGGCATAAACATGTTCAGACGCAGCAGTATCCATTTCAGTATCTGAAGCTGCTACCACAGTCTCGTCGGTCGAATGCGAAGATAAAACAACATCTGCTATATCAAAGTGAGTGAAATTATCACTGGGTTGAAATATGCCATTTCCGTATATCATAGATAAGGATATTGAAATCATATGTATCCATATATGGAAGTGCTTCTTGTATACCTTAGACCAGAATTCTTAGTATAGTTATTGTAATATGCAAGCTGAAGTTCAGTTAACTAGGGATTAGGAACTATAATTTCTTTTTCTCAAACGCCCATGTTAATTAGGCTTAACATTGAGTCTTAACAAGTCAATATGTTAGTTATCTCATTTAAACAGACTTAGCATTTTGGTATCGAAATGGACATTTACCTTGTAGGATGAAGCGCTAAAGGGTGATAGTGATGACGGAGCCACTATTGGGCTCACATGTTGATGGCTAGGTGTGATTCTAAGGCTCAAATTGTGCAACTTTCATTGGGAACACCAAAAGTTAAGTGGGGGAGATTGACACCCAAATTTAGCTAAATATAGAGTTATGTGCAAGAATCTTTTTAGATTAGATGAATAAGCTATTATCAACTAGAATTAGACATTCTAGGGCCCAATCATAACAAGTTAATGAGTGAATCATCTCGTTTGGGCAGGTTACAACACAACACCTGAACAATGGTGTACCTGCTAATCTAATAAAGCAAACAACATCCCCTAATTTATTCCAAGAAGTTTGACCAACCAAAAATAGGCATTTTTTTCATATGAACAATAAACCGCTTCAAGCCATACAAAAAAATCAATCAAATAAGATGATGACAGTAGATTTCCATTGGTTCACTGTTAAGTAGATACAAATACCCATCCATACAGATGGCTGAAAAATAGGAGAGTTCAGGAAGAGGAAATATGCCAGCTTTAAGACAGGCTCAGAGAAATAGGAATGTAATCATGACTGATTCAAGATAGTGCCCAAAATTCTCAATCAGTTGACATTCCTATATTATATTAGCATGCCCTAGCACAAAATAACTTGAATCCTAATCCTCTTGTAGTATTTCCACGTCAGATTAGCATGACTTGCAAAATATAAAGAAGTAAAATGATTGTTTGAAATAGATATCTTTCAAGGAATTATATGTGTTGCACATGGATACTCACAGGGAGGTTGCTCAAAGATGGAGGCGTCCAACCGTCCAGATAGAATAACAGCAACTAGCTTTACATCGACAACCCTGGCCAAAGAAGACAGCTCACGCGAGGGATTGAATTCATCAGCAGAGGTAATAGGAACAACAAGAATAAATTGGTTATTCTCCCCATCTGCAGAAGTCTACAAACATTCTCCTAAATCAGAAATTAATATTTACAAGAATGTAATTTACCAGGTCTTTATTGTTAACAAGTTTGAAACGAATTGAAGGGCAGGAAAGAAAATTTGAAATAAAGGGACAACGTTTTTAAAAATTTAGCCTATACACTATTTTCTCTTTGAGAAAAAAACACATGAAAAGCAAACCACATGGGAACAATTACTGTAATGAACAATGGAACTTTCAATTTTCTAAATCAATTGGATGCAGCAAAAGAAGCTTGAAAGACTTGTTTTACAATACAATCACAAATATAGATAATAAAAAGGGTTTACATGCACAAAATCAAGTCTGGTACAGCTATATCATATGACCTTATTCAAGAACACAAAAAAAGCAGAGAGAATTTAAAGAAATGAAAAGATTTATAAATTTTTTCTCTCCTCATCATCAAGCTATACCAATCTAAAGAACACGAGCACTGCTCATCAAAATGGAGCAATAGAAGAAAAAACCTGTGCTTTTCTAAAGAACATAAATACTGCTCATCAAATGGAGCAACTAAAGAAAATACTCAAACCAAAAATAAATGATGCAAGACATTATAATATAAGAAAAAATTGTAATAGCTACAGTTACAACTATAAAGAACAACAGTAGGTTTCTTTTAAAAGCCACTATCAATGAAATTAAAGATAGATTTAGTAAAAACATAACCAAACTAGCATACCTGACTATTTGAAGAAAATTCATCAGCACTGAGGCATCTAGCTCCAACTAGTTTTAATAAAGATTGTAGCATATCCCCAAATTTATACTGTAAAAAGAAATCCATGGATTAGCATTAGAGTATCTTGAATCTTGAGACAAGGAGAAACAAAGACCACCTTATATGATCCAAGGACAAAAGAATAGTCTTCAAGTACTTTATCCCGTTGTTTGGGCTCCACAATTTTTACCAATGTCCCGTCTAGAGACAAATCTGGGACGAACCTAGAAAACGAGGCACAAAAATATGCAATCTCAGCAGCATTCAAGATGCAAGATTTCCTATGTTCATTGAGTTTTCCAGCAGTGCCAAGAACTTGAAATTCTCTAGTATAGGACAATTATGCATGATATTAGCATAGGAACTTACATAGTACAATTAGGAATTTCTGTGCATATGCTCCTCTCAGCAAACAGCTGAAAATTCAGATACAAACATTACATTAAGAGATAATCACAATTACCGAAAACCAAGATCATACAGTGTTACAGATTCCGATAAATAGTCAAATTTCTGCATACAGGGTAAATGAACCAAACTACTTGAACTGACAATGATACTTGAAGTGATAATGATCCTTTGATGAAAAGGACACTCTAACACCTAAACTGAGGCAGCATTCAAATACCTCTACTAATCACGTGTAACCATTTTTATAAGCAACTATCTTGAACTTATACATCCACACCCATGTCACTCATACCCAAGTCCAAGTGATCTAATTCATTTCTATTGATTCCCAATAAAAATGGTTGACAAATGAAAACTTCAAAATACAAACTAGAGGGAAGATGTAAGATGCAATAACATGTCAAAGGTATAGGAATAATAGCATAATTAAGAGAAAGCACTAAATACCTTAAGCCAGTCACTGAGAACAATAGGATTCCTTGCTAAAACAGCTTGAATAAGCTCAGGTGTCACCGGAGAAGATTTTTCAACAACGACATGTGTGCATTCAGAACTCCAGCTATTGGTAGCATATGCACCTTAAAGTAAAACTTCAACTATTAGTGTCAGCAATTAATACAGTGAATATCTAAATTGATCCTACATGAAAACAAAGTGACAAACAATTCAAAGTAAGCAAGAAACCACTATATTACAGTGTAACAGCCATTACTCAAAGTGGATAAAAATTACAATGTAAATAAAAAATGAGAAAAGTTAATGGTGGCCTTGGTACGGTGAGTTCTCGTGTTGACCAATATAAGATTATTAAGTTCACAAATTAGTCTTTTTGTAGTCTCAGTATGGCATGAGACATCATGTCCAGCAAACATCCACCAGAATGAGAGCAATCAGTATTATCAAAGGCAGTCACTTTGCAGTACCACTGAAAATAAATAGAAATATAATCTAACTCATTGTGCAGTAGACACTTGTAGTTTAAATCAGTACACAAGAAGATGGTACAGATATAAAAGGAACATGCCTAAGAACATTATTTCAGGTATAACTTAACATGCTTGATACCAGAATAGCCTATCCATGAGTTATGTTTTTCTTCTTTATATAAATGATTGAACAATATAAATTAGAGAAATCAAGAAACTTTATATAATGATTACGCTTAAAATTTCATTATTTAAGCATGTTTTTTCCTACCTACTACCACCTCATTGTTCACTCATTGTTCTAGTTCTTTAACTTTCATACTCTTAAATCCTCGTTTCTCTCATTTATTAAAGTTGCATAATCAGGTGATTTGAAACCACAAACCTTAGCGTTACTAGGCAAAATGCTCAGCAGTTAGAAATCCACAACTACAACAAATTCAACTACTGTTCAATTACTCAATGAGGTGGAGGGATCACACATTTAGATAGTTACAAAACAATGACTGATGAAAATAAACAAGAAATCAAATTTGACTACCTCTGAAATGTGTATAGAAATTTGTTGCAAGAAAGTTGAAAATTGGAATTTAAAATCTATGATAAGAGTATGGCAATTGCAGATAACTAGTTCAAGGATTGACTTCATGAGTTAGAAGAAAACTCAAGAACTGTACAAACCAATATTTGATACTGTCGCCTGAAGCACTGCATCCAATGGAGTGGATTTCATACAATGTAAAAAGATCAGCAGAGGAACATAAGAGAACCTGCAAGAAAAGCATATGCACGATAATATGCTAGGATAACAAGAATTAGATAACAATAATGATGAACAGAAGATAAAGCATTATTGATAGGGTTGAATAGAGCAAGAAGAATATATTAATCACTTTTGTACCAAAATAATAAAAACAAAAGGATCGTACCAAACACACCTAAATGTATACATTATTATTCACCTGAAGGTTGCATTGCCGGTTCCAAAAGTAACAGAATCTCCATCTGTGAGCATTATCTCCTCATTTTTCTTCAACTGAGTTGCTTTTGATGCCATTTCTTTGTTGATGATTGTGCCAAACTTTGATCGATCAATAATTCGAACGCATGAGGGAGAAGTCATGCTCTTACTTGTAGAGGGATCTTGAGATGTCATTTTATCGACAACAATCTCAGCATGCTCTCGTGATATTGACGTGTCTGTTTGAACAACCACATCGCAGCCTAGAAAAGGAAAAAAAACAAAAACAGCACCAAATGAAAATGCAAGAAAAATAATCCTAAAGATGCTGAGTTTATTTACATGAATGTAGAAGTTCAAAAATGTGACCAATAAGAACTTCACCATTGAGAAGTTCCGTCTCAATTTAGCACATTAATGGAAATAATTTCTACAACAAATTACTAAACCATGTAGCCAAAATTGCCGAATACCCAAATCACGTAGGTAAGTTTCAAAATTACCAAATCATGTACTCAATGCCACTTTTGCGGTTTTGCCCCTCTGCATTCACTCATGCCTACCCCAATTGATTGCTATATTGTAACAATTAATTTGGGACATTGATTGCTACGTGAAGCAATCGATTAAAAATTTTGATTTGTATTAAAAAATTGTTGCTCTCAATATGACGCATGAAAATAATATTTAAGGGCATAAATATAATCAGACGAGCACATAAGATCCGGTTTCATGTCATTTTGAGTCCTCTAAGTCCATCAGACGGCTATGTGCTCGTCTAGTTCTTATAATTATATTAATGCTCTAAAACGTCATTCCATACGCCATATTAAAAGCAATAATTTTTTGAACCGGCTAATAGACCTAGAGATTCAAAATAACATGAAACTATGTCCTATGTGTTCATCTAGTTTTCCTGATTATATCCATGCCCTCAAACATCATTACCATACCCCATATTGAGAGCAATAATTTTTTGAATATGAATTGGATTTTTTTAATCAATTGCTACAACGCAGCAATCGATTTGGGACATTACTGTGCTGATGAATAGTGTTCGTATCGATTGCTACAATGTAGCAATCGATTGGGGTAGGCATGAGTGAGTGTGGAGGGTTAAAAGTGGAATTGGGTAGGTGATTTGGTACTTTTGAAACTTACCTACGTGATTTGGGTATTCGGCAACTTTGGCTACGTGGTTTAGTAATTTGCCGTAATTTCTATGACAGCTGATATCCACAATACTGTTACACCAGGCAAAAAGGTGCCCAAGCATAAATGGTTAGCTCGCGGTAAGTTAAGTATCTTGAGATAAAATGATAAAGATTAAAGTTGTATGATAACACAATGAATAAACCCATCTAACCTTAGTTGATACAGATTTTCAGGCGTTGTGGACATAGCTGCAAAGGTTCAAAAGAAAAAAACAAACAAAAAAAAACATAGATGGTGTGTACGGAATATCTCAAACCCCTAAACCCTAATTGATATCAGAATAAAAAAACTGATTTATACGAAAAAAAATTGAAGAAACACCAAAGCTTTTGAACTTCAACATCTTCAGTACAAAACCCACATCGAAAATGCAAGTATTAAAAACTTGAACAAAAAACTAACCTTTTCGACCAACTTTGTACGTCCTTTTGGAGAAGATGTAGTACTTCTGAACACCTGCGAAGGGACCAAACGGGCATACGCCATGCACCATTGAGCATTAAAAGATTTAGACAAAAAAAAAAGATTAAAAGACAAACTTTTTTTTTACTAAATACACAATCCCGAAGAACGAAAGGCCAGCTGCACCGACACTGATAAACGAATCGAAAGTTTCTTTCCAAGAAAATACAAAAAGAAAGATGAATCTAAAGTTAAGGAGGGCAGTGGAAATCCCAAAAGTAAATGTTACCTCGCGCTGTATCGACGGGAAAGAGACCCCAAACCATCTTTCAAACGCTTAGGGCACGAGATTTGGGATCATTAGACGAGCGGATAAGGGAGGAGACACAATCTGACTGATGCTTGCTGCTCCCTACATATGCTCGCCCTTCCTCTTCCTCGCGTCGCTACTCTTCGAGTTCAGCACCAGGAAAGCGTCGTTTGAAAGCAGATGAGCAAAGCCCTGAGCAGGGCCAACACGGAGAAAAAACAAAAAACCGGTTCACGTATCCATTATATTAAAATTTTCATTCTCTCATATTTATTTCAATATTAACCATCATTATTTATAATTTTACTATTTATTTATTTATTTTTAATTTTATCATATATTAAATAAATATAATTTAAATTATATTTACATAATTTAAATAATTATTATTTAAAATAAGGGAAAGTTGCTTTAAAATTCCTATGCAAACCTTGACATTTGTATTTATTTGTTACAATTTCCTGACCTTTATGAAATTACCAACTTACCCTCGTATTTATTACAACTCTTAGCTTATTTCTCTCCCAACTGTCGACGCACTCCTCCCCTTCAAGTTTCCGCGACTCTAAGCCATCAACGATGCAGTATTTCCCGTCCAAATCATCGGCGACGATGTGACCTTTTACTTTGACCCTAAAACATCTCCATCGACATTGAAGGGAGATATCAGAAAATCGACAGAACCCTACTTTCACTTTCAACCCAAGAATCATCAGTAAGTTATAATTTTCTGTCCTATATTTTGACTAATTTGTTATTCTTGTGCGGAAAATCAAAGATTTAGGTCATGAGTGTTTTAGTCCACGAGCGTTTTCGATTTTGTGAGATTGAGGTTGAATAAAATTTAATTTCTATTTTTTAATTACAAAATTATGATTGAGTTTGTATTACATCCTTTTTAATTCAAGGAAAGAATAAGATACGTAGACATTTTATTATCATGGGTGTATTGCATCTTCTTCAATTCAGTTTCTATTTAAGCAGGATGGTGCTAAAAATTTGTGAGACTAAATAAATTTGGGTTTGTAAATAAGATAAGATTTGGGGTTTAGTTTTTTGGTTGGGCTTGTGTTGTTTAGAGATGAATTGATGGTAAATTTTTATTATTTGGTTCTTGAATAGAAAATTTTTAAATCATTAGGAAATCTATGACAAAAATTCTCGAATTGTATATGAATGAAGCTTTGATCTTCATTTTTTATATGATTGAATCAAATGTTATGTTTTTGTAGATTAAGTTAAAATAGATTTTGGAAGTGGGTCTTGCAACCTTGCATTTTTGGATAGTTTTAAGTACAAGAACCAATTGTTTGTGATTTCAATTTTCAGCGGTTGTAGTTTGATGGATATATATGTGAGTCTTGACAAAAAAATGTGTGAAGATTACTCCCAAATCAATAATTTTGCAATACCTAGCTCTGCAACATAAGATGTATGTGACTTTAAACGATGATGATGTGCTCAATATGATACATTTTCATATATATATGAAGTTGAGCATGATAAATTTGAGGGTAGAGAGCAGAAACGAACATGTCAACGACAACATAAATTTTGGGAGATAACATATATATTATATCCCTCTTCATATTATGGTTTTGATAATTTTATATGTTACATATAGTACAGTGCATATGATATAGTTAAGTTGACACAATTAATCGTATCAAACTGGTAAGGGTTGAGGAGGAACATACACAGTCAAGGAGTGATGAGGAGATTGGACATGCCTCGTTGCCGAATACTATAGATGGTTGGATTAATTGCATCCATGGCGAAGGGCAAAATTTCAAGGATGCTACTAATTTTAGAAGATGTCTTAAAAACTATGTTGTTGCTATAAGACGTTCATATTTGTACAAAAAAAAATTGACCACGAGAAGGTAATTGCTATTTGTAGTGAAAGAAGAGTTGTGAATGGAGAATTTATGCTTCAAAATATAAAACAGATAGTATAGTATATTTGAGATCCGAAAATGCAACATGCGACATACATGTGGTGAGAATTGTTGGACCGTTTCGGGCGAGTAGACAGAGGTAGATAAGCTGCAATTTAAAAATAAAAGTTCTCGAGCTATCTTAAGCAGGGATTTAAGATTAGACAAATACAACAACTATAAGAAACATTACGAGACGAGGCTAGATTTTACTTAGTTACAACCTGGGTGATTGTTAATCTAAGGCAAGTGTAAGCTCACTAAAGAATATCTCCTTTTGTGTGGGTGGAGAAACCTCTTGTAAACTCTTAAAGCTCAAACTTGGCTAGGAAAGCAATATAGAAATTGTGTACAAGTTATATTTTATTCCTAGCTCCAAGGGCATTTTTATAGCTCATAAAAATCTTATCTTGAGGGCTGAGGGTGCCTTTAGGGTTACCCAGGGCGCCTTCAGCTGGATAGAGTTTTATCTGTTGGATAAAACTTTATCTGTTCTCCAACGGTCGCTGACTAAGCCATGAGGGTGTCTTCAAGCACCTTCGGCAGGCGCCTTCTATGCTTCTAGAGGCGCCATCTGTGTCAGCAGCGGAAGGCGCCTTCTCTTCGCTGAGGGCGTCTTCTGAAGGGCACCTTTAGTCCGCTGAGGGCGCCTTCTAGTTCCACTAAGTCAACTTCAGAGTTAACTAATTGGCTTCCGATTGGCTCAGTTCGCTTGGATGATTTCGAACATCCGGAATAGGACTCACCCGAACTGATGTTCCGTCCTTCTCCTCGAACGCACTTCCTCCCCGACTTTTCATCCCTCACACGTTGTGCACGTCATTCTCTTCCATCAGTATACTCTTCCATAGCTCTGCGTCCCTCAGATACGTCGAGTCCGTCAACTCTCTCCCCACGCCATCCTTCTCGTTTATCGCATCTTTTGCTCGACTTCTTGTGTTCTTAAGTCCCTACACACTTAGACACAAGAATCAGTAACACACATGACCTAACCTAACTTGGTTGGTCACATCAAAACTAACTTGGGGACCAACATAAGCATGTCATTGAAATAGGAAATTAACAAATTCATAGAGTTTACATCGATATCACATCATAACTACTCCTTACATCCTAAAAATCAGAGATCTACTGCATGAATGACGTAAAACAATCCAAGAGACAATAAAATAGCAAATTACAACTCAATACAAGAAGATAGAGAGAAGAGAATGTTTATCAATGTGTTGTCGGTCTTCTTGGATATTCTCCTTGCTTCGAAGGTGGACGGATCGTCGGAGAAGCCACTTTGAAATAGATATAGGATTTCCGAAAAGGGAAGAACTCTTCCCTAAAGAATGGGATGGAGCCCCAAACCAAAGAAACATGAAAAGGGAAGAAAATTTCCCATTTATAGGCAAGGTGCCCTACCTCGCACAGGCCGTCACATGGTCGTGTAGATCTACACAACCATGTGAGGCCCGGTACTTGAAAAAGGGGGCATGGTAGTGCCAATTGGCACAGCCGAGTGGGGCTCTACTCTGGAATTCTCACACGCCAGTGTGGTTTCACATGACCATGTAGAGCTTTCTTCAAGTCCTTCACTTCTAAGCTCACACGACCATGTGTTTTCACACGGCCGTGGCTCCATCTGACCACACAGTCATGTGTTTTCACACGGCCGTGGCTCCTTCTGACCACATAGTCATGTGTTTTCACAAGGCAATGGCCCCTTTTCTTGCTGCCTGACCACACGATCCATGTGGATTAGGTCCACGAACATGTGTGTAACA
>JBBPFQ011024941.1:0-10636 GCA_037974815.1 Kaempferia elegans | reverse complement strand
CTTAAGAGTAGTGTTCTCTATATCATCTCACTATCGATTCAACTAATCGATTGATATAGATAAGAACCTACTACTCAAGGACGCTATTATACTTAGTTATTTGGCACCAATACAAGTAAGTATAATAACCAAAGAAAAATGCCTTTATAAATATATAAACATGTATAGGAATATGATACAATGAGTCCATACAACAATCATCACATGATTGTCTCTAGGGCTCTAACTAACAATTGGATGCCGCCTAGAACAACCAGTTGGACCCCAAATCAACTTTTGTCCACAGGAGCTAGAGGGGATTGAACTCCCCTGTGGTGATGCCTTGATCATCCGAGTGGTTGTAGCTAATATCTTCCTTTCCTGGGTCTTTATGGACATCGAGAGCTCGGTCAACGTGATGTTTAAGAAGGCTATCAACAGCTTCTAGCTCAACCTGAGTGAGTCACAACCTACAGCTACATCCTTATACGGGTTCATGAGAAATGAGGTGCAACCCATAGGCCAAATCAAGCAGGCTATATCACTAGGCAAAAGAGCCCCTGATGAGAACCAGAAGGTGTACTTTCCTGATGGTAGACACCCCCTCTGCCTACAATGTCATCTTAGGTAGGCTAGCTCTACATGAATTCCGAGTGGTGATCTCCACTTTCCACCAAAATATCAAATTTCTCGTGGATAATCTAGTCAGAGAAGTCCAGGGATAACAGTTGACGGTCCGCAGATGCTATGTGGATGGAGGCACGAAAGGCGCGAAGGACTCAGGACTGAAGTGTTTGCACTATCCAGGAAGAACCTCTTTCAATAGAGGAGAAATTGCCCCAACCATTGTTTGTGTAGCTTCATCCTAAGTGGCCCAAAAGTCTCACCTGGATATCGGCCGATTTGCCACTAGAGCTCAAATAGAACATGGCATACCATATACATCAGATATGCACTATTGGATCGGCTTTCACATGATTTCTGATTACCCGACACCGATATTCGATCTCCTGATCCAAATTCAGCGGTAACTATTTTAATAGATAATGGATATTCATTGTGCATCGATAGATTGGACCCGTTTCCGCTAATATTTTGGTATCAGAGCTAACCTTATGGCAGAATAGATAACCTTTTCGAGGTGCTCCTTAGGAGTGAGGTCCCTAAAGCATTAAGATTTCTCTTACCCAACAACATTAATAGACATCTTTTTGCTAAAACTAGACTAGGGAATTGCAACTGTTGATCAGTTATATCGAAATTTAGATCAATTTTAGTTAAAAAGCATCTTATAGGATAAATTTCCTTGAAAGTAATCTGCAGAAATATGGCTGCAATAAGGCGACCAGGGAAAGACGAGTGGATCGCAAAAGGACAGGTCATTTCCACTTGGCGACAAAGGCAGGAGGCCTGTTAAAGCCAAGGGAACACCTGTATGAGCAAGAAAACTCTTATGACCCTCTAAACCGTAAACAGCTAGACAGAAAGCAGATGAAAGAAAGGAAAGGTAACCTAAGTGTGTCAAAGAAGCTAGATTTCAGCAAAAAGAAAAGCAGATAGCCAGAATCTTTTCTTGGTAGAGGGTGGATAGCCAGAATCCTCTTACTAAATGAACCACTGAATTAACTTTATCCACATATAAGCTATCCTCAACGTAACTCTACTTCCAGGATAGAACCAATGGATCGACAACTCTTACAGCCTCGCCTGCAAGATTGAATCACAATCCTTTTTTCTTCTCAACTCCCATTCCAACCATCACCCAAATCCCTCTTCTCCAATCCAAACAATGCACCCAAAATGTTTATACCTCATGCATCCACTCGATAATCTGCAAACAAACACCAGTAAGGATGCCATAACACAATCTTATTATCATCTTCTCCACAAGTGTGGTTTACACGCATTAAGCTCTCACCTTCTAATAACCCCTAATTAACCTTGAAATATTAAAAAATTAAAGGATTAACTCTCACCTACTATACAGATTTTTTTTGTTGTTGATTAAATTTCTTATTTGGTAATTTAAGTCATGTCATTTCTTTGTAATATTTATTGATTTATACCATTGTTTGCAACTTTCTTCTGACAGAAGCTGGAAGATTGACTGTCTAGCATTTTGTTCTAGTTCAGGCACAATTCCAAAATAATATACATGTTTGAAATGTTCAACAGATGAGAAATGGAAAAGAGTTCCTTTTGACTGATACAGTAGGTTTCATTCAGAAGCTGCCTACTATGTTGGTATGTTATTGGTGAATCTCTCTTGTTGAAAAATGATTTTCTTCAAAATTTTGAGTTATGCAATGACAGTTGCACACATATAATATCATACTGAAGCATCATCTCTTGGGATAAAAACAAACATTAGAACTCTCTGTAAATATGGATTCTGAAATATTTGGTACCAAGAGATACATGATTCTTAGTTAATGCTGATATTAGAGATATGATGCAGGCATATGTTTCAAGAAATTTGATTGTATTGAAGATCTTTGTGGAATGGTGGAGTGTGGTGTGGACCACATAAGTAATATTGCTATGTAGTAATCCAGAGCATCAACTGCTTTGTCCTATACTGTGAAAAATGTTTTGCTGGATCCAAAATCGGTGTTAAACTCTGCACCAGATAGAAAGGCAGTGGTTCATTATCACTGAAAACAAAAATCATGCTAAGAAATGAAAGGACTTAGAAACTTACACTTCATATAGTTGGAACTGCCAATGAGGGGTTGAATGATGTTGAATTGATGAGGAGGGATATGGCACAACAAAGGGTTAAAAAGATCAGTTACTGATGTTTAATTCATGAAATTGCCAGATAAGCTATGAACACTTTGAGCAGAAGGCTATCTAGCAAAATTCCTAAACCTTCAGGAAGTTGATCCAGAGCACAGCCATCAATCATATGCCTCCATTCACATTGCACAACCATTTGATTTATTATTATTTTATCCAATTAAGGTATAGTTTTATCACATATTAGTAGTGATATAACTTTGCATACGGTTCAATGGAGTGGGGTAAGATCCATATAATTGACCCCTGAAAAGTTGGGACTAACATATCTTCTCCATGTTGATCTTGATCCTCCAACTTAACATATCAATGACCTTAATCCAAAGTTCCTTTTATCTCACAGGTAGCTGCATTTAGAGCAACACTAGAGGAAATATCCGAGTCATCCCTTATAGTGCATGTTGTGGACATCAGGTACAGCTGTAGCTTATATTGTAGTTTCTGTCTGTTATTTTATTCAAGAACTCTATCTAATTGTTTGTCGTGGATAATATCATGCGGTTATTAATTACAGCCATCCCCTAGCTAATCAACAGATTGATGCTGTTAATAAAGTACTTCAAGAATTGGATGTGGCCTCAATACCAAAGCTAATTGTGTGGAATAAGGTATGGCAATATATCTCATTTATTGTGATAATTTTTTTTTGTTCTCAGGCACAGTAATTGTATTGGCTCTTGCTTTTCCTAGTTGAACATGATTCCTCTTTTATGATATCTACTTTGATAGAGAACATAGATGGTGTTCAGCGAAATGCTTTGTAGCTGAAGGAGTACTTTGGTACTAGGTCACTGAGATGTTTTATGTTTATTACAGATCGACAAGGCAAGTGTTCCTGACACATTAAAATCAGAAGCAGAAAAAATAGGTGCCATATGCGTATCAGCGATTAATGGTGATGGATTGGAGCAATTCTGCAGTGCGGTTCAAGCAAAACTGAAGGTATCATTCTGATTCCATATAATCTTTTATGAGAATTGTGTGGTCCAAATTGCTTTTCCCCTGGATTCTATAATTTATCTTTGATAGGACTCATTGGTTCCTGTGGAAGCTTTAATTCCTTACGAAAAAGGCGAGCTCCTTAACTCGATACATCAGGTTGGACTGGTTGAGAGAACTGTAAGTACCAATATGCTTTCTTTTATGAATGATGTCGAATTGATATCTACGTGAAGAAATATTCGACACCATTCTTGTTGGTTTATCTGTAAATTATTCTAGATTCATGAATTCACTCCAAATAATACTTATCGAGTGAGTTTTCTTGTATTTTTAACACCCAAAAGTTGCGCATAACTCATTCTTTATGATGAAGGAATACAAGGAGAATGGGACCTTGGTGATAGCACACGTTCCTCTTCCACTTGCAAGGCTACTCACTCCAATGAGACAACTGTCTGCAGCACAATGATTCTCTTTTAATCTGTTATAATCTTATGGTCGTTTTTTATATTCTTCTATTTAGTTATATTTGTAATATATATTCTCAGTGAAAAAAGTACTTTCATTGATATAACAGTGATAAAAAAAACTGATAATCTAATTTAGTTATATTTGTAAATCGAATTCTGTGTCTTCCATTGTTTATATTAGATTCAGATTATATACTTCACTTTTTTTTTGTCCGAGCAATTTCCTGTCTATTTTATACATTAGAATCAGATTCTACCAGTCCTGGTTTTTGTTCAAATGTTTGCAAATCAAGCATTTTGTTACGGTCTTGATAATCACAGGGTGAAAGCTTTATTTAATGTATTAAAAAGAATCTAGAATATGGATATATAATAATAATAACTAGTCACGTTGATTTCAATTGATTAGAAAGCATTATATACCATAAATGATTGACTGACATTGTTTAAGATGTTCAAAACATTAATCAAACCTAATTGCAAACCTGCTCCAACAAGATCATGTACATATTGAGAAAGAGCATTTTGCATGTACCATGCATCGATCAGAATTTCACCTCAAAACCTGGTCACTATTTTTCTAAACATGAAAAGAAAGGATAATTCAACCAGACGTGTAATATATGAATACGTATAACTTAATTGCTACAAACTTCTAGTCCTAGATAAACAGAAACATTTTTGTACAATATCTCGTACGTAGCAACCTAACCAACATTTGACCATCTCATTTTCTTGAATACGTATTTATGTACACAAGGCTAGTTGTTGAGATGCAATCTTGGCCCGTAGTTATTGGCACTGTTACGGTACAAATAATATAGAGAGAGGCACATGAAACTATTTAACCTCTTAAGCACTCTCAGCAAATCCTATTTTGTCGTCACCAAAATCAAATACAGTGTGATAAGCGCCCATGAAAACATCTCCAAGAATCCTGCACAAAAGAGCTTGTCATAAGAATAGGTTGACGATTGATCACCAAATTTGAATTTGAGATTTCATCTGTAGTTAATTTTGTTGGAATTAAAAGGAAAAGAGAAAAGAAAAAAGAAAAAACAAATTACCAGAGAGGACCCTGGGAAGAAGGCACATCAAATGCCATAAAGCCACTTAAACATAGAGCTGTGCCTGCTTGTTCAACTTTTAGAACATACTGCAGATGAAAAATGAGGGATCAGCAATTAGCTGTGTTCCGAACAATGCAGCCAAAAAAGAAAATAAAATACAAGTAATTTCTAGGCTAACATATTTGGTAAGACTTTTTTTTTTCTTTCCGAAGTGAACGAGACAAAATCGTCTGGGCGGAATTTAAAGGCAGAGGAAAATCGTCTGGACGTAGTAGCTAAACTGAGATTTAATAGATGAGATACGTAAGTGCCATACCTGCTCAGGAGTTAGACTAAACTTTCTACTTCCAATTGTAAATGCGATATTTGGCATGCTTGCAATCTGATCACAACCAACAGTAGATTCTCCTAAAGGGTTTGGCAGCCGTTCACAGAGCTGGACAAACCATTAAGAAATCGTGTGAAGATTTGAAAACAACCAAAACGAAATCAAAATGAAGAGACTACTCTAATAGTCTAGTAAACAAACCTGGTTTACATAGGCTAGTATGTGTTCTTTAGATTGATTCTTTCGTAGCTGGTTTTCAATCCATACCACAGCCATCTCACAGGCAGTACATAGAACATCGCCGTTAGCAGACGCTTTTCTCTTTTCTTTTTCAACCACAGATTGGATATCAGTGCTGCAAAATTCATTAAATATAAACTAACAGACAGAAAATAGTCAAACTACTTAAGCATGATAAGTTTGGAACACATTGCGTTTAGCAAACCTAACATATTGCGTCCCATCGAAAATACACAGGCCTATTTGTTTGCAAATTTTTTCTGGTCGCGTCTGCATATAAACATACTCATGTTCATAAAGCTTCACCTGGGTGACAATGGAAGTGGCAAAGAATAAAGAAAAAACCTGTGCTATCAACAACTCGAGTATCAATTCTCCATATTCTTTAACAATTTCTTTACATTCTGTGCTAACAATTCCTTCTGCACCTATGGCATGATTGACCTGCGCTATTATGGTCTAAAGCAATAAAAAGAGACTGTTAAATATTAATCATTTTAACTCAGAAGCAAAAACAAATGATGAATGGTCCATACACATACTCTAACTTCTATGCTCTAGGAACTTCATCTAGACATTTGACAAAAGTATGCTGCCTGATATTGGCTTTCATATGCCAGCAACCAAATCAGAGAAATGGAAAATAAATGGCATTGATTTCACAAGTGAATGATCGTATATATAGTTGGGCTCAGTCAAAGCCAGACTCAATTCAAGTTCCATAAATTTTTTAGAAACAAGCTTAGATATAAAAATGTGAATCAAATTAATATCGACTCAGCTTGAGGTCATTTGGTTATCTAATGAACAAACTTGAATACAATGGCTTGTTTACAGCCCTAGTTGTACGGGACATACAGGAGGCGTGCCCAACAACCACAGTTAGGTGCAACTTGGTCAGGAAGGGCATGTTAGTCAAGGTAAAGGCATACGACAACGACACAATTGAGGAAGTAGAAGATGTTTCATACAAAAAGAGGATAAGGTATACCCTCCTGATTCACATGATTATTATCTGTTGAACAATTAAGCTTATCACAGAAAGGAATTGCCACAATGAGATCCAATAAAGATAAAAATAGTGCAAGCATTTTCACAAAACTGAAAGACAAACCAGAACCATGAAAACTTTGTCCTAGACTTGTTATAACCATCGAACAAGCATGAAAAATTTATTTTGCAAGAAACAAACATGTATCCTAAAAAATATTAGAGCATCTAAAGCAACTTCCAACATTTAAAGCTCGAAAACATACAGTGGGACCAGCAAGCAATGAAGTTCCAGAATCCACGATAGCAGCACAACCACCAGAACAGTAGCCTAGATTTTTTTTTTTCTCCAAAACATCAAGAAGCAAGAAATTTCAGCATATATAGTATTTATTTGAAGGAAGTGCATCATACCAGTAGATTCTCCAGCAATCAGAAAATCACCCATCTCAAACTGATACAGACAAGCCAAATGAGTCAAAAAGAATGTAGGGTAGGACCAGGAGTTTACTATAACTTTTTTCCTTTAGTTACATATTTCTTCTACCTGCCAATATCCTTTTCGTGTAACAGGAACATAAGTATGATTGCCCTTGTAATGATTTGGATCGACACCTCCAAACACAAGCTCCCCGCCATTTGCATCATCAGGATTCCTATTGAGCCAGAAAGAAAAGATCTCCTTCTCAATAAGACCTTGCTTGAGCATGGTAGACCTGCAAAATGCAGACAATAATACCAGTAATGCTTAATGTTAGGAACACATTTGCAATCTCCTTGTACCTGAAAGTGACATAAAGAAAACCATACCATAGGGGTGGTGCATTTTCAACTGATATTTCTTGAAAACCAAGGCCGACAATTCCATCAAACTTAGCCAGCAAGAATGATGGACCAACTTCTCTAGTTGTCTCAATGAAATTCTACAAGAGGATAAATAGATATTTTAGTTGAAATTTTAAGACGCAAAGGATAAATGACTTCAGCTGATGAAGATATATAGAGAGGAAAGGACCTACTTGGTCTTTGACAATTAGTTCACCAACTAGTACATTGTCCTTGCTAAAGAAGCCAGAAATCATCCCAGAACCATAAGTTATTTTACATGATTTTCCTGGTAAGAAAAGCAATACAACTTAGATTATTTTTTCATACAAATAAAAAGAAAACAAAGAAATTGCATTGTCTAAAAAAATTATAACAGGAACTGAACATATGACAGAAATATGACACGTTGGTTATATTTGGCCGGGTAGAACTTGGATTTTTTTAATATCAGTAACAATTCTAATCATCAAATAATCAACGAACCATAGGAAAAAAAAAGGCTGGAAGAGAAATTGTAGGCCAGTTGTGTTAGAAAGCTAATGATAAATAATGCATCACGAGCTCAAAATGTGCACAGACTAGAAGTATACCATCCTTTGTGTAAGTACTTGATTTGCCTGCCTTGTACTTATGGTGAAAATAACAGGAA
Organism: Kaempferia elegans; assembly: GCA_037974815.1. Lineage (NCBI taxonomy): Eukaryota > Viridiplantae > Streptophyta > Magnoliopsida > Zingiberales > Zingiberaceae > Kaempferia > Kaempferia elegans. The sequence goes on along the minus strand of JBBPFQ011024941.1, from coordinate 2,341 downwards.
AGCTGCAAAGAAGCTTTCATAGACTTAGTCCACATTTGATTTATAAAAATATAAATTACAAAAAAAGAAAGCAGCCAAAACATTCATTGGCGGGAGTGTGGCCTTTGGTTTCCTTCAAAAACAAAAATAAGGCATTCATGATTTGTTGAGGCTTGCATACAGAACTTACTGAGAAATAGCACTTGGATGATGGGACCCACAAGTTTGAACTTCCAGTGTCAAAGATGACTGTAAAGTTTTGTGGAGGCGAGCCAATACCAATGATGCCAAAGTATTGAGCATCCATGTAGTTCTTGAGGGAAATTATGTCAATATCTGAATCTCCAAGATTATGATGGATAGCATTATTTTGATTATACATGTTCTGCTTTCTCACTAACCTAGCTGCATTCAGAGTATCAAGGTCCAAGGACTTCTTATTCAGATTGATTCTCATTAAGCCATCTGATGAGGCACAGAGTAACAAGCAAGCAATCCAGAAAAAAATGCAACATAAATGATATTTCTGTCCCATTTTCAAAGAAGCCGCCTGGAAAAACAAGAAAACAGTAAATTTGTTGCATTAACAACAACAAAGATAAAATATATTACTGAAACATAAAGATATTTCCAAGAGGAGAAAGTAAATAGTAATATTACCTGATGATGATATGATATTAAGAACTACGAACCAAGGACATATAAATTATCAAAGCAAGAATAAGCAGCACGTTTGACACTTCTAGCTATTAAGTTTCGCAAGGAAAAACTATTGTACAACTTATGGATTGATTTCAAAAATAAAGAAAGCTGTGCTTCTCAACTATGGGAGTTCTGCTAACAAGTACAAAATTACATTTTGTAAAAAATAAAAAAATCTTCATTCATCTTTTTTTTTTAATTTCCACAAAGTATAAATTTGTAGTGTATACCATTAATAATTTCATCTAATTTTTTTTTTTCAAGTATTCATTTGGATTGGCTATTTAATCCAATTTGAAGAGCATGGGCAATATAGTTACATTGTTTATACCTATTTCTTTAGCCTTGTACTATCCATTTGTTCTTGTAAGCAAGCCTTATTTATACTCCTAATCATTATATCCACCAATTTTAATCCGTTTGGTGAAAGTTTTTTTTTAATAACTGTTGACCTAATCCTATGAGCATATACTAGTTTCTTTTTCTCCATCATCTACAACAATGCAAAAACCTCATCTTCTTTACTCAACTAGAAAATCACTTAACCCACTTTTTCCAAATTGAGTCACTTGGACGGTGAAGACACCACAAACCATATGCAAATGACATTAAGATGTTTCCATGAGTTATTTAAACACACTTACACTACCTCTAGATATGTGTTCATGACGTTAAGATTTGTGTACACCTCTTTACTTTGGGCTTTGGATGGCAATGGCCATTATTTTATTCCATCATACCATAAGTACAAGTCAGCACCCGACACTGCCTATCCCAATATCATACGACTATCAAAGCTTACTGCAGCTAAAATTGATAACATACAAGGCACTCGTGAATCACAAGAACTTAATTTATCATGTACTTCAAAGTCAATCATGAATCTGCATTATTAGCAAGATTTACATCAAACAGCACATAAAATAAATACAGTTCGACTGTCAACAATCAAAATATATTGAATTTTCTAAACGTAAGAATAAGTGGGGGAATATCATAAGTATAAAACGTTACCAGTAGAAGAGAATAATTCAATATGACCATGTCAAGATACAATAATTAAAATTTTTCATATTTAATTGGTCTTTTATTAATATGTCAATTGACTTTGTCAATTGACCAAGTATTATAATTTTTTATAAATTGTATCATCTCAAGAACCTCAATAACATGTAAGTTTTATTTTACTTATCTCTAGTTGCTTTTCTATCATGGTATCAGAGTCATTCCTTCCATCCAATGCCTTCTTCCTTTTTCTTTGTCCTTGACAAGCCTCTCCTGCGCCCCTGTACACCTTCGCCATATTCACCAGCCCACTATTTGCCTCTACCTACAAAGCTTCTTTTGCCTTCTTTTGCAAAACAAGCTGACGTGCACAGCCATCACCTGCCAGCAGTATGCCTCCGCCTGCTGTGACACCTGTAGCTACGTTGTCCTTGTTTGTTTTTGGCTCCAGCAGTCCCTTCTTACACCTCCGTCACAAAGACAAAGTCACTCTTGATCTTGAGCCACATCGTTCAAGGGAAGCTTTGGACTTGGTCAAGAACGAAAGCTTTAGACTTGGTCAAATTTCAACTCCTCTGTCATTTCCAATTCCTTTATCATCTCCAGCAGCTACTGCATCTGCTGCCACAGCCTCTGCTTCGAAAATGACATCAGG
>JBBPFQ011024833.1:0-10640 GCA_037974815.1 Kaempferia elegans | reverse complement strand
TGAATATCCACTAAATATCTAACTGTCTCTTCCCAAAGAAGCGACTGTTTCTCGCTCCCCAAACATAAGTGAATCATAGCAGACAAAGCCAAATGACTGACCTTCGTCAATAGTCGACTCCCACCATAGCATCTACCGAATACACATCCTCCTTGTGTAAGTGGACATCTCCTGTCTCATATGTAGTCAATTTATGATCCTCCTCCATAGCTATGCAATAGGACATCCCAAGAACATATGCTCTTGTGACTTTAGCACCTAACGACAGAAAGTGCATTGTTATTGCCTGTCTTTGGTAGGAAGATGTCACCGCACCAATATCCAGAATGTGACTGTCGGCTGAACATAGGTTTTCCACACCATCCGAGCCCATGGCTTTCTGGGACTAGGGTGCTTAAAGAAATCATAAGCCCGGGTCTCACCATCATCCCTAGTCCACCAACATATGTCCAACAACCTCTGGTGCTCTAGCCGCTGAAAGGAGAAGATCCTATACCAAGAGCAACCGCTTGATTAGTGGAGAGTCCGTGTGAACGATCTCCTAGGACCAAACATCCGTGCATCTCAAGTAAGTGTGATGCACCCACTTTATCCAAAGTGCGCCCTTCTTGGTCTGTACCCGCCATAATACCTTAGCCAGGAGGGTCAAGTTCCAAGCACGCAGATCCCAAAAACCCTAAGCCACTTTCATCCTTTGGTCTCAGCCCACTAGACCAGTGGGTGCTTAGATGTTCACACGAAAGACCTGCATATACTTGACCATAAATACTCGTAACACTGAGGTAATAAGTTGTGCTTTGCTGCATAAGATAGAGTTTTTGAGGCCAAGCATCAATCTGTCTAATTAACAAAGGGCTATAATTAGAAATTCGAAGTCTCACTGCAGCCAGAGGAATCCTAAGATACCTAAATGGCATGGAACCCTCCTGAAAACCTGTGATAGTGAGCAGTCACATATCGCACCATCACCCCTTGCCAGGTAGATACATGATTTCTGTCTATTTATCCAAAGACCTGATGCCACAGCAAACTCCTATACAAATGTAGTCAATACTCCCACTGAGTCTGCATCACCTCTGTGGAAAAGAAGTAAATCATTTGCGTAAGCCAAGTGAGCAAGTCTAAGATGGGCACTGGGGGTGGAAGTGAAAACTAGGATAGCTAATACTTTGCTGTATCTGTCTCCTGAATATTTCCATACAACTACCAAAAATATATGGCTGGAAGTGAAATTGCAGTTCATTCTCCTTCTCAAATAATCTGTTCGAAGAGAATAAATCAGACCATTTCTTTTCTGCTCCATGTTGGGTTTGTGGCTGGTGGTCTTGGCACCTCCAGCGGTTGAGGTGCTGCTGCTCTTCTCCCTTCCGCCACCCTCACCCTGTTCCTCACCATATTTGCTGCTGCTCTTCTCCCTTCCGCCACCCTCACCCTGTTCCTCCCCATATTTGGAAAGAGACCCAATATGGTTTATGTGAATTAGATGTCGGGTTGTGAATGAGCATAATGTTGCCGAACAAGATTGATACTCCAAGAGCCATTTATATTCATTCAATAATATAATGTGTGTGTGTGTGAACATAGCTCAGTTCATGTACAAAGTTGTTGACTAATTTATCTAAGGGTCAATTATAATTTTATTTCTTTACTTTTCAATTCAAACATATAAAAATATATAGAATACAATACACATATATTCAGATTGTTCATATTCTATATGTTTTGACATGTTCACACACACACACGTATATCAGTGATTATATTCATCAACAATGTCCATCAATTTTTTTTTAAATGTAAATTCTATATGTGCCTGATTGGGCGTACAAACTGTCATTGTTATGGTCTACCAAAAATCTTCCCTTCTCAACATTGTTTCATATAATTGCAACAAAGCAAGCTAGTGTTGGAAAAATGATTTCTGATTTAGAAGACCAAAATATCCTTGTTTATGGTGGTTGTTATGCACACATGTGGTTCACGTGCACATATTTGATGGATTTAAGGGTTGGATCCCATTTTGATTTTAGGGTTGCAAGGACCAAATTGGATCATTTTTATTAACTGAGGCTCAGTTAAAATTTTGTGTGTCAAGTTGAGATCAAGTAAAACATATAGGGGCGAAATTGAAATTAACCCTTATATTTGCAGCTGGTATGAGATTGAGCACATAAGTGAGTTCATATTAAATTGATTGAGTCAGGTATAGTTACATAAAGGATGATTTGATCGAACTAGTCTCTAGCCCTGATATAGCAAAGAATGGTGAGGATTCTGGTAAAGAAGAATACATTGTATATAATGTTAGGATTTTACTACATAAGTTATTTCCTTTTAAGAATCAATATACAATTATGAGTTTTGACCATTAACCCTACCATTTATATTCATTTTTCTATATGTTATCTGTTAGACACCAAATTTTTCGCATATGGATGATTTTTTTATAAATCTTCTATGTTATGGGATAGAGGTAAAATTTTCATTCTGATGATTGAAAAATGAATAATTTGATAAATTGGGTAGTAGATTTAAATTCTTTTAATATATTACTTTGTTAATTATTTGCTGTCAACTTAAATATTCCATTGTACTTGTTTTGAAGTATTTTGCTCTGTACCATTATTTTAATTTCTTTTTAATATGGATAGCAAGATCGGCTGACTAAGTACTGTGTGCTGCACATGCACTTTGCATTGCCTCAAGCTCAACCTCATATTGCTGTATACGCCTTTTTAAATTTTGCCCAACTTGTAGATGTTTAATTTTTCGTGTAACATCTCTGTATGTCAAGGTGATTTTCGTGTTTTTCAAATCTACATCTCGTGCTTCTATGAAATGTAGATCTATGACGTTGTAAGATATCGAATGCATCGGATGAAGAAAAAGATAAAGGATGAATTAGACAGCAGGAATACCAGTCAGGAATACATATGCCCCAATTGCGGGAGAAGGTAATTAGTTAACAACTATCTCTGTATTGAACGTTCTAAATCAATCTGTTTTTCGGTGCTCTACTGTGGGATTGTTGACGTTTTATTCAGGTATTCAGCTTTTGATGCACTACAACTTGTAAGTCTCACTGATGAGTATTTTCACTGTGAAAACTGCAATGGTGAACTTGTTGCCGAGAGTGACAAGCTTGCTGCAGAGGAAATGGGAGATGGCGATGACAATGCTAGAAAACGGAGACGTGAAAAATTGAAAGACATGCTTCAGAAGATGGAGGTTAGATAAATACTACTTAATCCCTTCTTCTATCTATTTGCTGAACTCATATTCTACGTGAAATAAATCTGGGTAATGTGATAAACAATTTGCAACGGTGTTGTATAAGATACCATATACCTTCTCATATTTTGTAAAGTTGATGTGTGCAGAACTATTGGGCGACTAGAATCTGTTTGACGTGTCAGGGATAACTGGTTAACATACTGCAATATTGTGTCCAGATGTGATCTTGTCTAATTGACTGGGGATTTAAGTTCTCTACATGCCACAGAATTGATAGCACTTTGAGATGCTGCAGTGAATCAATGGAAATTATGGTCTTATCAAAAATAGAACTTACTAATGAAATTAGGAAATATTCTAGAATTAATTAACATATTATACTGATACTAGTTTGTCTCCTGAAGTTTGATAGAATCCATTTGAAATTTTGTAAAGATAGGAGAATGAAACAATGGTTGTTATTTTAAAGCATAATACGAGACATGTTACACAGATTAATGCTATTTATTGCATTAATTTTATTTGTATATATTTTATGTTTACACGATACTAATTATATCTGTTGACCACTATGAATAGTTGAAGTAAGCTCATTTGATAAGCAATTATTTGTTAACTTATTCTGGTATCGTACTAAAAGAGACATATCACTACTTTAACATGTTTTACCGTTTAGTATTTTTGTAACATTGTCTGATTCCTAGTCATTTTACTTATCACGCAAATTCTGTCTCTCTCCTGATTTCTCATTTGAATGCATGAAAGATTTATGATGCTATTTTATCTCTTTGTTCAATCATCTCAAACTGTTCTCTTTGCACTTTATATTTTACTGACAAGAGAACGATAAGGCAATCTTCTACATCCTAGTGTTCATTAGTTCATTGGTTCACACCTCATAATGAAGCACATTATTCAATTGTTCCTGTAGTTCAAAGGGTTAGGAGTTTGACAACTATATAGAAAGGGGTTCATGAGCATGCATATTACTAGATATAGTTTTCATATTAGAAATGAAAAAAATAATCCTACTTAGCGTCAACTAAAAGGCGATTTTCCTTTAGAAGAAACAATGGCTATGGAAGAATGTCTTTGTCACATAATCTCTACCTATTTTCTAAAGCCATTGCATCAACATTGTCTCACTGACTTAGATCTTGCATTAAGTGTTGCTTGGAGTTTGAGATTGTGGGGAATTCTTCTAATCAATTCAACCTTCATGAGAATTGGGCAATTTGTCTAACTGGATCAAAAGAAGTGTGAGCCAAAAATTCTATGTTGGATCCGTTTGCAGATCTCTTAACTTTGTAATTCTGTTGCCTAGTCAAAAATAAATCTATCGCGCTGTAAATTCTGAATCCTACTGTCGATAGCTATGTTGAAATCTGGAATCGTGTATTCTCTTATTTATTGAAACTGATTTAAATGCAGGAGCAACTTAAACCATTGGCTGTTCAGATTGCAAGAGTGAAGGACTTGCCTGTTCCTGAATTTGGAAGTCTGCAAGCATGGGAAGCTAGGGCAAATGCAGTTGCTCGTGCAAATGGTGATGCAAATGCATTGGATCCAACCAAATCCTCTCAAGGGCAAGGATATAGTGGAACACCAATGCCATTTCTTGGAGAGACAAAAGTAACAATACTTCTTATTCTTTTTTTGATAATTTATCAGTTACTTTAAATTTTTTACTTCATGTATGCCATGTCAAGGTTTCGACAGATTTATTATCCTAGTATTGAGTACAATTATTCTTGTAAGTTTATTATTGAAGTTTGAAATAGAAAACTATAATTTGAAGTTTTCTTGATATCACTTGTATGTAGAATGTAGATTTGCCGAGGACTATATTTCTTCAATTGAAAAGTTGAAAATGAAATTGTATATTATCCATATGCCCATTAGTAAATAGAAATTTGGAGATGAGAAGTTTGTCCTCTTTGATGTCAACATAGTGAAACTGCTATGAGCACATTTGCAAGTATACTTATTCATATTTAGTCGGCGATGAAGTCATCTCAACAGCTATGATGGGAAGAGAAATATGATGCAAAAGACATGTGTGTACCAATTTATAAAGGAGTAAGCTAGAAGCACCTTAATGTTGATGGTTTCATCTAGTGTGTTGTGAAATAGCAGTTATTATTTCAATTATTTTTAAACTAGATCCTGATGCATTAATCAAATCAGTAGAATTTGATGCTTGATACTGCTATAAAGGCTTAGAGTAGCTACAAAGAGCCTACTTGGCATATCTTGAGATGCAGCACTAGTGAACTCTAGATAATTTAGCACATTTTAGCTGATTATAACAGTTGTCTTTCCCATTATGCATTTACAGTGAATAGTTGTTTGTATAAATTTTCAGTAAAACCTTTGTCGGACTTCTAACAGATATGTTTCTCCATGTTCTGTTAAATTTAATTGCAGGTTGAGGTTGCTTTATCTGGTGTAGAAGTAAAGGGTGAAGATGATGAGTCAGACAAAAAGACTGTGTCGATGAAGGTTATACCTCCTTGGATGATTAAAGAAGGAATGAGTCTAACAAAAGAACAAAGAGGAGATACCATAAATGCAGATAAAAGTTCAGAAGTTGGTGATGACAAAAAATCAAAAGATACAAAAGAGGATGAGAAGAGTATACAGGCTAGTATTGAAATTGCAATCATTTGGTCTCTGTCTGATTGCCATCTATACAATCTGTTTTGTTACAATATATATGTTTCTTTTAGGACGAGTATCTAAAGGCATATTATGAAGCTATATTAAAAAGGCAGAAAGAACAGGAAGAAGCTTTAAGAATGCAACAAGATGATGACAGAGCTCGGATGCCTGACCATGATGGTGTTTCTGAAACAGAACGCCAAGTAGGGAAGAAAGCTAAACGAGGAGTTTATGACGATGATAATTTGGAGTGGGAAGATGCTCCACCTGCTGGTTTGTTCATTCTCATTCAGTTTTTTTATTTACACATTATGAGTGCCAATTTACTGATAAAAGAAAAAAGAGAATGTACCAGAAGAGCAATGCCCCACCTACAAGTTTATTTCTCTCTTTTAAAAAATAACTATGTTTGCATGCGCATGCGGACACATACTATACATGCAATTGAGTGCAGTAGTAACAGATTAACAACACATGTTCAACATACATGCACACATGCTAGCGCACACACTGCAATTTTTGTTATTAGTAACAGAACGTGTTTGTGTATGAGATCACCTAAATGCTTTTCTTTCTTCTTTTCTTCCATACCAAAGTTTAGTAGCCATTTTGATATTTTAAAACCTATTAAAGGCTTAACATGTTATGATTGCCTGCTTAATATACCTTCACTAAAAATGTGTATAAGATTATGCCTTTCTCACATTTTTTAGATTGTTTCCTTGTTTGCAATTCTGATCCTTATTTTTTTTTTGTACCATTTCCCCTACTGCAAGTTTAAATTCAACTTTCTTTTAAGGGAGCTCACATAGGTTGGACCATGCTAACTTAGTTCTGGTTGTTCCATCCCTACTATCTTTTCTCAGTCTGCCAGTTTACATGCAAAAACAAGAAAGATGTGGTTTCATAATCAGTGGGTTAATGTTTCGTAAAAACATCTTTAAAATGTATTGAAAACCTACTATAACATACTAGTATAGAATTTTCCAGTAATATCTAATTAATAAGAGCTCCTACTAATATCAAAATATAAGTTTATTTAATATGTGAGTCTATGATAAAATAGTAATTTATATTGCTACTAGTTATATTATTGTATGTAATCATGATATTCCAAACGCAATTATGAATTTTGAATAGTTATTTTAATTCGTCACTAATGTTCACAAATATGATACAATTAATAACCTATTATTACTATCAATTAATTTGTTGAAATTTTTTATATGGTATTTATATAATTTATTCATATTAATATTAATTTTAAAAATTAATAAATAAGTAATATATAAAATTATTAATAACTAATTTCAGATTATATACATATAATATTATAACCTAAGTGTGGGCTATTGTTGACCACTCCAATTACTTTGATGTTATCTGATATTAATAGATATTATTACTAAAAATGAAATAATAACATGGATTAAAAGTAGAGCAGAGCTAGTGATAATGGAGTCCCAATGACATTGACTTCTATTGATTTTTCTTCTTTGCTGATGATGCCAAATAGGAATAAAAAATACATTTGTTCTTTTGATCCCTATGCCATCTCCACTCGCACACTTTGCTCGAGTTAATCTCACTCAATAAGGGCCAAGAGGAAGGCTTGTATCACTTGATACAGGCGATTTAGTTTGTGAGTATTATGTGGCAGGAGCTGAACATGTAATCTCCCCATAATGACGTAATTTCTATTTTGGTCCATGAGTTGGATGGTAAATTCCATACGTGTTGATGAAAACCAAACAAGACTTTCAATCCATGCTAATGTGATCCAACAATTTGTTCTGGTTTGCTTGCTAATATTTTGTCCTTACTGATTCCAACATTTTTTTTTGGTCTGTAAAATATTCTTGGTCTCTAAAAGAATCTCTTTATTAGTCATCTTCCTAGGTCAATCTTTGATTAGGTATCTTCACTGTTTGTTATAATGTTAATTAATGATCTTCATATATAGCTTAACAGTACTCAGTCAAATCTCAAATTTCCTTGCGTGGATTTGTTGTGGGCACTAAGGATTCTAAATTATTGATGGTTAATAAAGAATTTTTGATGTATTTCCCAAGTGTCGGTCTCACAAAGATTATCATCTTGACTGTCATATTACTTTTCCTATTGTATCTAGTTCACTTCGTCCACTGATTGTTACTAATCATAGTAACTTGTAACTTATGTCAAGTGCAATAGCCATACTGAAGTTCCAATAAAATATCAGTTGTTTCAGGTTCAGATGAAAAGTATATACTCGCCGACTTGAACATGGAGGCCACTGCATCCGGTGACGAAGACGACGACGACATCGACTGGGAGGAAGGCTGAGCCTGAGTCGCTGATCTCAAAATGAAGGAAACTAGGCCTTGGTTTGTCATAACATCTTCCAAGTAATTCTGTAATTATGTGTCTTTTTGTTGCATTTCTTCTGAAAAAGTCCCAACAAGTTGGATGGTAGAACATCAAGATTGTGCTATATTGTGTTGACGTTTGTGGAGTTGTCTAATTGTAAATGTAATGTAATGTAGTATTAGTAGGTTCATTGTCAAGCTATTTTGACTTTTGGTCTAATTGGATAAAGACTTGAAGAGGGCTTCACAAGTAGACTGAAGGTTGACTAGATGCTGTAGTTTTTTTAAGTGAATCATCATCAGCCAACTTATTTTGATCCATTGCACTGTTTATGTTATGACCAGACTTAATTATGAAACATGATGGTTAGGGAATTATTACATTTGCTTTTTGGTGAGGGAGATGGAAATTTTGTTTACTTGAGCAGATGGACAGAGGAGGAAATCAAGAAGGGATTTCTGAGGGGAGGGACAGATGACTGACATCAACTCATCAACATATTATCTAAACCAGTGAGCTACTACACACACAAAACAAAAGAAAAGGAAAAAAATACTAGTACAGAGAAGTAAGCACATCACTAACATATGTTTCTACGTCTGCCCTCAAGATTAATTACTTCCTCATCATTCTTAAAGCTAATGCTTGCAGGTCACTCATGCCAACCTCTTGTTGCAGTGATGATACTGAAGAAGAATCCATCTCCATGCTCTGCTCATCGAAGCAATTGATAATGTTGGAGCTCTGCGACGAAGTCATGGAATGCTCCTGTGCTTTCGCAAACAATGGCTTGCGAGCGGTTGGAATAGCAGAGCAAGCAAAGCTCTGATGGCCTTGTTGCCATCTACTGTGAGTATCAAACCCCCATAACTGCGTGCCATTACTAAACATGACTTTGTTCTGAGCTACTAATTGTGCCTTTGCCTGCATCACCTGCAGCTGCAGACTTGCCACCTTGCATAAATAGATTTTACAAGAAAAGGATTAATTGTCATACAGAGAGAAGAAAAGGTGAGAAAGACATTCGATTTTCTCCATATTTCATATCATACTTGATAGCGGATTGGTAAGAACATACATTGATAGTTGGGGGTTACGTTCTTATTAAACCAGATATAAACAACACTAATGGACTAACACCTTATGATCAGTTTTTGATATTTTTGGCGAATTTTTTCTATGAAACTTTGAATATGTACAATAACACTAATGGAAGGGGTTAAACCGTATCGCTCTCCTATAGGGTTAAACCTTATCACTCTCATATTTGATATGGTGTGGAGATACTCTGTTTACTAGTAGTAAACAAGCTAGATTTAGAATATATTCAATCAAAGATTGTCGATTTAGATCCATATAATACGAGTGACGTGATCAAATCTCGTGTAGTGCCTCCATGTAAACTTTATGCTTGTGTATGATCTTTGGTTGTTAATTCTATTGCAAGTTAACCTGTCTTTGTAGGGCAACAATGTGGCCAACGCAACCGTAAATGGGATCGTGTACCCTTGCCTCTGCCTCGTATGTGATTGTTGCCAGTGCCTCTTTCCGTTCCTCCGGCGGCACTTGGTGAAGGAGCATCTTCGATACTTTGCTAGCTCCAAACACACGGTGGATGGCTGCAAATTGTGTTGCCCCTTCCTCCGTGCTAAAGTAGGGAGTGAAAATGCAACATTCCTGCTCGCACTTCCTCCGTAGGAACTTGCATGCGCCGCACGGTGAGCCCATGGCCATGTTTCATGTGCATATGTTATAACTGATGGTCTATTATTTCTTGGGTGGAAGACAGGAAGACGAAGTTGGCCTTGGATTGCCACGACATGGATTTATAGAAGGATATTGAGGGGAAGGGGGATGGTGTAGGGTAGATGGGGAACATATACTAATGCTGCAATTGATGGGAGGAATAGTTTTTTCAAAAGTCGGGGAGGTGCACCTGATCATGATGATGATGATGATACACATAATTGGTAGATAAAGACTTCGAAAACCTTATAGAATTCTATTTAATGCTCGTGCTCACGATGAATTGAAAGCGATAGACACATCGGAAGATCTCACTCTCTCTTCAATAAGAATAACTTAGATATGCATTCTTCATAATTCATCGAATTGTTGAACATATCATTTTAAATTCCTCACTAATAGCAATTTTGGTCAAATCTATTATAATAATATATAATCAATTTTGACTAAATCAAAACATTTAAAATTTATATTAAAGTAAAATTTTGATCAATATTAAAGTATTAAAAATAGGATGAATGAGATTTAGATATATTTTTCCAACATGATATTTTATTTTAATGATCATGCTCATGTCATGGCAATGTTTAATTCGAAAAGGTGCAAAATAGAAAAGTGTCGACATTTTCTGGAATTACGAGGAGCAAAAT
>JBBPFQ011024619.1:0-10642 GCA_037974815.1 Kaempferia elegans | reverse complement strand
CTGAACCCGGGTTCACCCGCTCTCCGACCAGACAGGATCAAATTCCATTGTCAGGGAAATTTATAGCTATAGAGGCTTCCAAAGCTTGATGGTACTTCCTGGCTAGCTTTACTCTTCCACCATGACCTGCTCCTAGTGTTTCAAGAATGTTCTGTACATCTACTTTTAACTCCATCAATCCCAGCCGATGCGAGATATGAGTGAAGCTCATTATAAAAACTATAGATTTTCTTAGGGTTGACAAGGCCAAGGCCATTTTTTGTCATGCTGTTCAAACAATCACAGTTGTCATTAGACTGAACTCCAGGAGATGAAACTGGATATTGCAATTTTGAATCATAATATCATAATGTTCCATTCCAGCAACGCCTGGCTTTAAGCCACCCCAGTTCCCAGTTATCGCATGCCACACATAAACGTATCTGTTGAGTAAATAACAGTCGAAATCAAATCATTTAATTCACTTAAAAATGCGAAGTGAGTTTGTAATATAACAATTTAACGATATCTTACTTCACTCTTCCATTTTTCTGAAACTTGTGGTTCTCCTTGATATGAGTAAGTTTATTTGCAAAACTGATGCCGCAATGTCGAAAAGGAAAACATCAGAGCCAAACTAGAACCATGTCAAAACCAAACAAATAAAAGTTAGATTACATACTTTGCTGCATTGTCGGATTCAGATGCAATCCCAGTAGAGTCCATGGCTACTGACTGCCAACCATCATCAATTATGACAAATTTTGGATGAATCCCACCTTTCCCACAGCTGGAGATTATCAAATATATTTGATAAATGGTATAGTATTGTACAGCTCATTCATTTGAATAAGCATACTGCACATTTGAATAAGCATACTGCACCTTTCTAGTCCTTGTCTCACCCCTTCGGCAGTTACCTCAGTATAAAATGCATCCCATGTACACCAGCCAAACCAATTTAACATGTCTGGCATCTTCCAAAATGAAACATAGCATGAGAAAACAGAATTACTACAAGAGCATATATATATTTATATATATGCCAATGCCAACTAACGAGAGAGATCATTTACCTTTTTCCTCTCTAGATGTGAAAATGTCTGCAGGTGCTTTTCAACCATCCTGTTTAGCACAACAAAGTTAGTTCAACAGCTAACAAGGAGATCATGACAACCAAATTAACCAGCAAATTTTAATGGCATGTTCTACTTGTGACCAAGAAGAAGAATTAAAGGGTTCAACAGAAATTTTAAGAGATTACAAGCATCTAGCAAAGCTGACTAGAAGTTGTGAGTATATCCAGATCTACATTATGACTCCATTTTTTGCTATTGATTTGATTTGAAGAAAAAGAGGAATGAACTCAATTGTCTCATACGACTCACTTGATTGCCCCTTTAATAACCTCAAATGGGTCTGAGACAGCTGCCACCAGAACCAAATGGGAAAATCAAAGGTATACCAACTTTCCCAGCTACAATGCCAAGGATTTTCTTCAGATTTATCAAGAAATTGAAATATTTAGCAAAGAATTGACAGGTTGCTTACCACTTTCCAAGCAAATCTCTAGTTCATCATTGGCGTTGCCCTGGAGCACAGCTCTGAAGACGCCTTCAAGGGTGGGTAAGAAGGCAGTATAGACTGCAGTTTGGCGCTTACCATCCTCACTTTCTTCTCCGAAATGAGAACCATCAGTATAGACTGCAGTTTGGCGCCCTCGGAGTAGGCGGGAGCAGGGAGGGCCTTCCATGCATCTGAAGGCACCCTCCCTCACACTCGCCCACGGATGTCGCCTATGAGCGAGTGTGCAAGGTAAATTTTTTAATATATATATATATAGAAATTTTAGTTTGTACACCTTTATATGCGCGAACATGGGCGACATTCGACATGGAGAGTCAACGTAGCGCTAATCAAAATATTTTAGTGGTGGTTCTCTCTCCTGCATGTAGACTGAATTCTCTCTCCTGTATACAGTGTGCCGCTGTTTTTTTTTTCAAAACAGCACCACCGCAGAGCTGTTCTTTAAAGAAAGCTCTGCGGTAGAAAACAGCTCCCTCGCGGAGCTATTTTTGAAAAAACTGCTAATGTGTTTAGCTGTTCTTTCAAAAACAGCTAATGTGTTTAGGGCCTTTTAAAAACAGCTAAAGTGTATAGCTATTTTTTTTTTTAAAAAAACATCTATGTAATTTATCTGTTCTTTAAAGAACATCTATGCAGAGCTGTTTAAAAAAAATAACTCCACAATGGAGTTGTTCTTTTGAAAACAGCTCCATTTAAAAAAAAATAGCTCCACAATGGAGC
This sequence comes from Kaempferia elegans, assembly GCA_037974815.1. NCBI lineage: Eukaryota > Viridiplantae > Streptophyta > Magnoliopsida > Zingiberales > Zingiberaceae > Kaempferia > Kaempferia elegans. The sequence continues at coordinate 8,356 of JBBPFQ011024619.1, read as the reverse complement.
TGTTTTTTTTAAACAACTCCTGCATTGTTGTTCTTTAAAGAACAGTTCCGCGAGCGAGATGTTCTTCCAAGAACAGTTCCACGAGAGAGCTGTTCTTCCCAGAAAAGCTCCGCGAGAAAGTTGTTTTTCTGCCGCGGAGTTGTTCTTTAAAGAACAGCTCTGTGGTGACACTGTTTTGAAAAAACAGCACCACACTGCATGCAAGAACAAAACAGCGCCACACTGCATGCAGGAAAGAGAACAACTAATAAAATATTTTGATTAGTGATGTGTTGGCTCTCCACGTTGGATGTCACCCATCTTCACGCACATAAGAGTGTACAAGCTAATAAATTTAATATATATATATATATATATCCACAACTTATAGCAGTTAGTTATGACAGTTAGCTGTCATAATTTTTTTAATAAAATAATGCAATTGAACGCGTTCAACACTTTGAACACGTTCATTGTATCCGCGTTATAACGCACCACATGCATTATTTTTAATGCATGTGGTGCATTATTCAAGAGTTATAACACTCGAATAATATATCAGTGCAGCTGCTCTAATAAATGTTAAAAATTTTTTTGATGTGAAAAGGAAAAAAAATATTAACATAATTTAGTTTTTTAATTTATTAAATTAACTGAAAATTAATTAATAAATCATCGAGATTTTTAATAAAATAGCATGATATTAACTAATAGAATTAAATTCCTTTAAATTTTAAATGAATTGGGCCAAGTTCAATTCAATTACACCCCAGCACGGAAAAGGCGGAGCCGGAGTGCGTGATCGGAGACGCGACCGCCTCGTGGCTTCCATGACATACGACACGACATGACATGACATGACAAGGAGCTTAAAGTGACGATTTTTCTAACTGTTATGTTCCCCTTTTATAACGTATCGTTACAATTTTCATATTGCGGGATACCAATAAGAGCGCTATAACGTACCGCTATTTCGGTCAATCGGAACTACTGTATAATAAATGTACCTTCGTGGCAGTTCATTTCGCTGGTAGACGCCGAGCACCGCGCTATGGATTACTCGTTCTTCTCCGCTGCTCGTCTTCTCAAAAGAGCCCTCGAAATCCGTCTACTGCTCTGGGATTCGGCGCTGGCGAACGGCAGGCATTACTGCACCAGGAGACCCCGTCGCCCGAAGCTGCAGTCCATGATATGGCCGCTGGGCGACCCCAACATTAACCTCTCGCCGGTGCTCGACCGTTGGGTCGACAAGAAAAAATCCATACGACACGTAGAGCTACAGAATATCATCAGAGAGCTCCGTGTGCGCCGAAGGTACCGTCAAGCGCTGGAGGTTGGTCTCCCTTGACACATGCTTTCAAGTGTTTGTGAATTTTCCTCTTAGACGAGTTTCCTTAAAGTCCGCGTGATGGAACTAGTTGTGTGCTCAATAAAGTTAGGAACTTGAGTAGGTGGATATTCACGGGGATTTGAATAAAAAACACAAGAATTCTATGTGGTTTCGAAATGCCATCTTTCGTTGTTTCTGTGGATCTTAAATGTTTGACTCCGGCAGATTAGCTAAGTTTTTGTGATATTATTCTCACTAGAAAGGGATGCATTTATAATTTCTAGATTCATCATAGAATGATCTTAGTATTGTGAAACTCTGGTTCTTCTTGCAATTGTAACATTTATCCAAGGACATGTGAGAAATATTACTTCTTTGTTAGTGTTTAGCAGTTGTAACAGAACTTAGCTCTAGCCTTGTAATATCACTTATCCTTTCTAACTGGTTGAATTAACTTGAGTCTGTGAATGTCCCACAAGTATTTCTTTGAACTCCAAATCTCCTGTCGTTAAGAATGCTTTTGTTTTTTTTTTTGTATTTGTGTGTGTGTGTCATTTCTTCTGTTTCCCAACAATTGCATACTTGTAGCTTTAACATTTCCTTGGGTAAATGTTTGATCTTTATTTGGTAATCTGAATTTCTGAATTTCAACCTTATTTCTTTTGTTAACAAAAGATACTAGATATTTGGTAATATCTAACTGGTCTTTGTAATTTGGCTGTGTCTTCTTAAATTTTCATATTACTAGTAACTTTATTCAAGGGAAGAGGTAACATGAATTCATTTGCCCAACAAGTTGGCCCGATGACAAAAGTATAGTATTTGAAATTATGAAACAAATTGTCTATAGTACTTACTGTTATTGAACATAGAGCTGACTTACTGAAGTTGGGGGTTTAAGTTTTATGTTATTCCTAAGCTGAAATTTCCAACATGACACAATATTTCTTAACAACATCTTTGTTACTGGTAGCAGTTGCATTGTGTTTATTTTCATGTCTAGTTTATGGTTGATGGAATATCTTAAATCTTAGTATTTTAGAGATACAACAATGTGTTGTCTATAAACTGTAATGTATGTTGCATTTATAACTGATCTTTCAAATTTAGCAATGTTGACATATTATTCCCATTTAAATTATCCACACATTTTTTTAATATTAGATTGTAACTTTTTTTAGGAGAATGAAAGGTAAAATAAATAAGATTGCCATAGTTTGATATTCAAATTTTTTCCATTGAAATATTTACCTTTGATATAAAATAGTAAATAAATATCTTTTAGCTAGTTTACCAGTCTTTCAGTCCAAAATTTGTTGAGCATTTCTGTGTGTATCTAAGATTGCAACGATGGTGTATTTTTCTTTTTAGGTTTCCGATTGGATGAAAAGCAAGAATAATATACAATTTAAGCCCGGTGACAATGCCGTTCATTTGGATCTAATTGGTCAAGTCCATGGACTGTCTTCCGCTGAAAACTACTTCAATAACATGTGTGAGAAAGACAAGAACGAGAAAACCTACGGTGCACTGCTGAATTGCTATGTGAGAGAACACCTGATAGAGAAATCCTTGTGCCATATGCAGAAGATGAAGGAGCTAGGATTAATATCCTCTCCTCTGGCTTATAACAATATCATGTGCGTGTACACAACTACCGGCCAGCACGAAAAAGTTCCCTCAGTCCTAGAAGACATGAAAGCTAAGAATGTCCTGCCTGATAACTTCAGCTACAGGATTTGCATCAACTCATATGGTGCACTGTCTGATATTGAAGGCATGGAGATGATCTTAGAGGAGATGGAGCACCAACCACATATTGTTGTTGATTGGAACACTTATGCAGTGGTCGCTAACATCTACATAAAAGCTGACATCACTGACAAGGCTTTATCTGCTCTGAAGAAAGCGGAAGGGAAGCTCATTAAAAGGGATGCAGTTGGATACAATCATCTAATTTCGCTCTATGGGCTTCTTAGAGACAAATCTGAGATGAAAAGGTTATGGGAGCTTCAGAAACTGAATTGTAAGAAGGTTGTAAACAAGGATTACACCACTATGCTCGGAGGACTGGTGAAGCTTGGGGAGCTGGAAGATGCTGAAGGCTTGATGAAAGAGTGGGAATCTAGCGGCAATGCATTTGATTGGCGTGTCCCAAATACTCTTCTAGTAGGATACAGGAAAATGGGTATGATAGAGAAGGCAGAGGTTATGCTCGATGACTTCCTGAAGAAACGTAAGACTCCTGCAGCAAGTAGCTGGGGGATTGTTGCTGCTGGTTATGCAGAAAAGAACATGTTCGACAAGGCACATGAACTCATGAAGAATGCCCTTTGCGTTTATGTATCAAGTTCCGGCTGGGAGCCAAATTCAACTACTATTAGTGGTATATTAAAGTACCTTGGTGATGAAGGCGAGGTCAAGGAAGTAGAGACTTTCATTAGTTTACTAAAATTAGCAATGCCAGTGGATAGGGAAATGTATCATACATTGGTTAAAGCTTATGCTAGAGAAGAGAAAGATGCTAGTGAAGTTCTACAGAGAATGAAGGATGACGGCATTGAAGCTGATGAAGAGACGAAGAAGATTTTGAGTAGTAGACAGAAATATGTTAACGTTGTCTCTCCATAATAATTGAAATGTATTATTGTTCTCTTTGTAAGAGGCGACTTCTAATGGTTTCCTAAATTTACACTAATGTGATACCAAGTTTTGTTCAAATTGCCTATGATTGAAAGAACTTGATGCTTTTTTCAGTACACAAGTAATCTTTGTTTAATTAAACTGTCTGTCATTGCTTTAAAGAAAAATTATTGGATTTTTTTCTTTACACAATTTTCAGGAATTACTTGCAACAAAAAAAAAAAAAAGATAAAAAAAAAACTGAAGTGAACTGCGAGTCAAAATTATCTGATAATGAGTAATTTTGCAATCAGAATAGTAACAATATATGATCAGTTAAAGCATACAAAATTTTGAAATCATTAAAGGACTTTTATTTAAAAAAATATCTCGAAGCTATTTTTAAAAATTCTCTTAAAATTCATCTTCAGTTTTAAGTATTTTTAGCTTTAAAATAGTCAAAATATCCTCTAAAATTTTTGAACACTTATTCTTTCACCCTGTGATTGGTATTATCTTAATATTAATATATTATTAATTTATCAACCAAAATAAAATAATGTACCAGATAGTATTATTAACTTATCTCAAGAACTACAAGTTATTTTAGAACGAAATGATATTTGAAAATTTTGGCAGAATTTGATGATTTTTATAACTATGAGGGTCTTCATATAAAAAAGATAAGATAAGGGGCTGCTTGAAATATTCGATTCTAATTTAGGGAATTTATTTCGTCGTCTTCTTCATTCCTCCTTGGTTCTTCCTCGTCCTTCCGATCGGATTGCTCGTGCGAGGACTCGGTTGAAGATGGGGAGGATCCTTCGTAGCTGCCTTCAATCGATGCTGAAGATGGTCAACTCGGTGGGCGGACTTGTCGGGGTGGCGTTCATCCTCTATGGCCTTTGGATGATGAGGGTATGGTACCGCGAATTCCATTCCGATCCGACGCTTCCATGGTATGTTTTCTCTTTAGACATATTTTTCTGAGGCTCAATTATTTCAAATTTTAATGATGGGCATCGATATGAATTTTTGGACGCTTTAGTGATCATTTGTTTTCTGTCTTTGATGTTTCAAATGTAATCTGCGGAAGAATCAATAATTTGTATCTAGAAATGAAAATAAAAATGTTTTTTTAATGTTAAATCTGTTTGATGAGGTGTATTTATTATGATATAGATTCTGCTATGTTCATTTGTCTTTCATCCCAGATGGATGCCCATTAACCATGGAATTAGGGTTTCTGATAGCTGAACGACTGTGGAAATAAGATTTATTTTGTCATCGTAACTGTGCTTCAATATCATCTTTAGTCGTGTGAGTTGAAACAATTTTTGTCTTTCTTTTTCTAAGAGAAGGTTGATTGATCATCTACAAATAATCATGCAAAAGCAAATGCATTTTGGCTATTTGAATGATCCCCCATCTATAAGGTCTAACATTATGTCCATATCTCAAAACTTTATAATGGAACAACAACCATGGATATCATCATGATCGACACTACCTCTTCCATGGTGGCTGGGGGCAGGCTGGCAGAGGCACTAGGGGAGAGCGAATCACCCTTTGCCACAATGATCGACAGACCTCTTGAGATAAAATACATATCTTTATTCACATATTGCCGACTAATGGATTAGTTTTTAATTTAATAACCAATTTGTTAGCATTATTGGTTTCATTACCTAATTATCCAAGTAGCCAAGCTTCGGAGATTATGAATTGAGGTTTAATTTTAGTAATTCAATTATTAAATTATATTTAATTAATTGGTAAATAATGAACCAAAATCCATAGTTGATAAGAGGAACTATGCAAACAAACATAAGGGTTCTGGTACACAAACATTTTCTAAGTTTTGTTTTGAAATTTTTTTTAATGGTAAATATTACCTGGAGTACATTTATTCTTGCAGTAAGGGGAGTTGTTATGCTATGTGGTTATTTGTTAAATATATGTTATATTATGAGTTAACAATTAAATATGATTGTGTTTTTCTTGATGTATTTAGATGGTTTCAACTGGTTGTCTTATATCCATATTTTCACTACTTATTTATGTTTTTGCAGGTTCATTTACACCTCCCTTGGGTTAGGAGTTTCTTTGTGTTTAATAACATGCTTTGGTCATATTGCTACAGAAACATCTAATGGCCACTGCATTTCTTTTGTATCCTTCTTGCGAATTATGTTTCACTTAATGGTTCCTTCCTATTGTTATACATCATAACATTTCTTCATGTGAAGAGGGAAGTCAATTATAATTTTTTAAAGAACTTTATATCGTGCATTAATGAATACAGTTTGTTTCTAATCCTAACTGATATATCATTTTCACATAGATGCATTCTCAATTTTCTTTACATAGAGCATATTTAGGTTGCCCACATTTGTTCTAGCTTAATGATTTAACTTATGGATGAGTTTTGAATGCAACTAAAGACATCCATAAAATTGTCGATCCTATTAAACTTATTTGTTGATTGCCCTGATATGAGTTTGTTAAATTAAAAATGCAGATACTTCAAGTAAAGTATCAATATAGCTCTTGTCTTGTTTGCCTATAGTAACTTACCCCATTCGATATTCACTTTAATGTTAACTTTGTTCAAAAAAGTGCGAAGACAATCCATTTTGTTCAATACTGTCTGTTTTAAAATTTTCCTTTAGAATGTTAGAACTTGTATGTTGAAAATCTCTGAGTTTTGATTGTATGTAAAATGATTGTTGGAACAAAAATTTATATATTGGTTAAGTTACATATTTCTATTACTAGAAAGTGCGATTATATCTAATACTTCAGTCATGTAGGTGGACCTTGTTTTAAGTATAATTATATTGATTCCATTCTAGCGGTGATATTTTGTGGACTTACATATAAAATAATGAAATGCATGAGCATACTACAGTTATTTGAAACCTATTGTTTGGTTGCTTCCTTGCTAATTCCTCTCTTTGGTTTGCAGTTATCCTTTTTAGGTAGCAATACTGATAAAACCATTTAATTTAATTGATTGCATTAGTCTCAACTATCAGGGATCATGATCTTAGATGTGTCTCAATGTCTATTATCCTTAAAAAGTAATAGTATATGGTTTTAATCTTCTTGCTTGTTATGTTGGAGGCTGCAATAACTGCAGACATAATTCTAAACAAAGATTGGGAGGAGGTACTTGTATCATAATTGTATATTTTATTGTGATCATCTTTTGAAAATTTTGTTTTAGTAGTTCTTATTTGATTGATCTTTTGCAGGATTTTCCAGATGACACAACTGGGAGATTTAATGAGTTTAAGAATTTTATTAGGTCAAACTTTGAGTTGTGTCAATGGATTGGTTTAACTATCGTGACTGCCCAGGTATGGTTCTTTTGCAGTTAACTAGTTAACTGAAAATGGAAATGCTACTTGACTAAGTATCATTTGTCTCATTTTTAACCACCAAACTATCTTTAGATTTGACTATGAAAAGATCACCTGGATCAGTTTTCTCTTTTGCCCGCCTAATCACAAATTTCAGCAATGGTTCATTGAAGTTTGCATCCGCCTAATCACAGATTCAGCAATAGCTCTTTGAAGTTGTCATATCTTGCACTTTGCATGACACTTGATGGTTACAACCCCTTTTTAAATTATAGACATCTTGATATATCAAGTTTGGTTCAGCAGACATAGAAGGCCTACTTAGCCAGAGTTGGGTGCATTAAGCTTTTCCTGTCATTGAGAAACATCTTAAAAATTTATCAAAATTGTTCATCAATTTGCTCTCACTATTTTATCTTGTTATTACAATGATTTAGCAAAAATATAATAAATGCATAAACACACTTCTTCTAGAATAACCGTCCGTTTTCATATTTCATTTGATTATTTCCTCAAGTATAAAGTTTCATGATGCTAGGGAATGTCCATCTTCTTGGCCATGATTTTTTTCAAGGCTCTCAGTCCAAACAGTGGAATCCCATATGACGGTGATGATGATTCAGTAAATGCAAGGCTTCCCCTCTTAAGGAGCCAGGTTCAGCAAGGAGCAACATATGTTTGTGGCCCTCATGTTCCATATAAGAGTGACTCTTGGAATGTGAGTAATGCTTATTGATTTTGATCGTGACTTCGGTTTGCAAATTCTTCGCAATTCTAGTCCCACTCTATGTTTAAGTTCAAGCCATGTAAATCAAATCTAGGACCACTTTGTCCCCTTGTTTTTCGTAGGTTCGGTAAGATCTCATCTTCATGATGCAGAAATTAGTACCTATTTGAAATTTCCAGAAGTTCATGGTCATAACCAAGGGTGGAACGAAGATGATGTCAGTATCCTGTGCAGGCAACTCTATTGTTTGAGACATGGCCCATTTGAACTATTGTGTTTTATGTTGTATGCTGCTTGTGGTGTGTATTGTGTATGTATAATTTGGTTCGCAAT
>JBBPFQ011024400.1:0-10644 GCA_037974815.1 Kaempferia elegans | reverse complement strand
TTGAAAAAGAAGAAAAAAAAAACCGCTCTTATAATTCCTTGCCCAATGAAGAAATCTTGATGCTGAGACACTGGCTCTAACACCTTGCAAATATGTTCAATTCATACTCAACCACTGCGATAGAAGAAAAGAAGAAACTTTTCCTGCAACAGAAAGTGATAATGTTTATCTAAGCGTTTCAAGGAAGTATATGGGAGATTAGATGATCCATGATGTATTTCACATAGAAAATCAGGACATCAGATCCTCTAATTCACATTTTATGGACTAGGGATAGTCTGTACCGTAATTACGTTCAGATCGTGGCCATAATCCTGCCGCAATTGCTTGTGAATTATCGACGGATTCACCTTCCCGCTCAGGTTGTAATTTGGATCGGGATAGACAACCGGGTGGGCGGGTGGCCAGGCAATGAGCGGGGATGACCTCCGAGCGACCTCCAGTCGCCTTCTTTGATCTAAACTGCAACTTGAGTGGAAAGATGAACCCGTTGATAGATCGCAAGTCATTGTGGCAAAATTACGACCACAATCCAACTGCAATTACCGTGTAGACCATTCCCTATTCCACTTTTAGTGGACTAGAGGATCTGACCTTGAAAATCAATCCTATGATCAGTTAGGGCAATAGCGCATGTAAATATCAACAATATGTGAGAGGTCATAATATACAACATTAAATTATTTCACTTGTTCCTCCCCATTGCCCAAGTTAGATGATGGGTAAACATAAAGATTAAAGGAATTAATGTGTCCAGAAGTGTTTCAAAATTAACATAAATTTCTCTAAAATTTATTATTATTATTATTAGAAGTTTGTTCACCCATTCTGCAGCACGTTCAACTGAACTGATCCTGTCCTTTTGTCCTCTGTTTTGGTCCTTTCCCCTGGCGTTATATTCCGGCCACCAAAGCATATTCCGGCCATCAAAGCTCAAATTCTTTTTTCACACGCGGATGGGTGATGATCATAAAACACATATATGCGTATATATATATATCATAACACACTCGATCGATCGATCGATCGATATTACAGGCCTTGAAAGCCATGCTCAATTACTATGTAGTTTAGGAGGCTCCTGCGGGTGCTACCCAATAAGCTACCTCAGCGTCCGACGAGCCTTCCTCTTTGCCTTTGACTCGGGGCCGTGCCTAGAATTGGCCTCCCTGAAAGGTCTGGCCGAACTGCCAGCCGGCGGGGGCAACGTCGAAGCTGGTGACGGTCCGGCCGTCGCTGGTCGTCACCTGGAAGGAGAGGGACTGGCCGTCGAGGAACGAGTTGCTCTGCCAGTTCTGGCCCCAGTTGCGGGACATCGCCTGCCAGCTTCCCTTGGAGCCTTTGATCGACACCGAGTGCACGTCGCCGGCTCCGGCCACGTTCGTGATCAGGACCAAGTTGAAGTAGGAGTGTCCGTTGACGGTGAACCGTATTCCTCCCTTCTTCACGCAGGGCACTCTGTGGGGGAAAAAGCGAAGAAAAACAGAGGATGAGAAGGGAAATGATGAGAGGCAGCAATCGGCGGTTGATATTGCGGGCGGAGACTTCACCTGCGGAAGGAGACGGGGACGATGCCGGCGCGGTACTGCGCGATCTGGAGAAATGCGGGCTGGGCGAGGTCGAAGTGCGGGCGCGGGGGGTTGCACCATCCGCCGTCGTCGTTGGGGAGGGCGGAGTTAGGCGGGCAGAAGTTGGTGGCGGTGACGACGATGGAGCCCGGGAGGCACCACCGGGGGTCGTCGGCGCACTGCAGCTGGTAGCAGGAGCCGCAGCTGAGCCCGTCGTTGAATAGCGCCGTGCTGAGCGCCGCCGTGTTGGTGCCGTAGCCCTGGCTGTAGAGGTTCCCGTACCCGCAAGCCCCTCCTGCAACCATGTCGAGCATTGTCGATCAATCGATAACTAAAACCTGGAGAAAGTTAATTAATCAACAGAACTCACCCATGGTGCCGGAGGCGTCGCCGCCGCCGTAGAAGGTGGCGTGGGCGGTTTCCCAGCCGTAGGAGTCGGCGAAGGCGCAGCCCGACAAGAGAAAGAAGAAATGGAGAAAAAGAAGAAGCGTGTTGGCCATTGAAGACAGTAAGTCTCGATCGCTAGCTGTCTGCTTGCCGTAAAGGAGGAGGAGGCGGCGGTGGGTTATTTATAGCACCGGCAGCGTGTCGCTGCAGGGCAAACGGACAAAGGAGCTTTGGCTGCTGGCTGGCTGGCGAGAGAGAGAGAGAGAGAGAGAGAGAGAAGGCGATCGAGCACATGGCTGGACTGAGGGCAGTTGGAGTACCAACCGCTGCTGCGCGCGCGCGGGCCCCTCCACATGCGCTGCAGGGGCCGCGCATCGAACACGAACAACATGCCACAGTTTCCTAAAAACGACAGGCAAATGGACAGCAGCAGCAGAGACGCGCCACCGTCCAGCGCTAGATTTAGTATATATATTTTTTTGTTTTTTATCCGCTAGCTGTGTGCAAGAGACGATTCAGTGTATCCTCGTCGATTGAACGGATAAAATCATATTTCAACAATACATTACATAACGCGAGGTTACTGTACCCATTTCAAAGATGTCACAACCGTCCAATCGACAAAGAGACACGAGGACACACTGATTTTGTAACAGAGAATTTGAATTGCTCGTACTCTAATTAATATGTTTCTAAATTAATACAAACTAGGTAAATCACGGATAACTATCAGTTATTTGTTTAATAAATTATTTAAATTTATATCTTACTATATTATTAAGAATCTGACTTTAATATTAACTAATTTCCAATTAATTTAGTGAAGTCTATGATGAAAATTACGTTAATATCTCTAAGTTGAGGGTATTATTAAAAAATTTTCTCATTAATCAATTATTGATCTAGAGTTCGAAACTTATCTACAGCGTATTATTAGAAATTTTTCTTATTACAATCCAGGATCTAGAGTTCAAGACTCAAGTACGGCTGATTATTGAAAATTGTTCTCATTAATAGGTATTGCACTACTATAGTCACTATTATAGTCTCTTTAGTCCCACATCTTTGAATTAACAATACCGCAAGTAGAAAAGTTTTATAAATACCTTAGATCGGTAACATTAGAAAACTCACATTTCTTCTCGGCCTTTTGGCCAAAATTAAGTATAGTATCGGTTTTTATCAGTTTAGTATCTTATATAAAATATTAAATTAATTTTTTTTATGAGGTTCTCGAGCGTCCCCTTTGCATTCTACTACTACATGGTTCGCTGCATCCTTACCAGATCTAATTTATTATATTCATGTATTATATTGCACAATGACTAGTATTTAATTAATTTTGTGTATATTAAACTAATATAAATAAATTTTTATCAAATTTAATATTGGTGCAAAAGGATAGTTCAGTATCATTAGTCCCGCGATAAAATAATAAATTACTAACGCTATGTCACTATGTTTGGGAAGAGGTGAAGAAAGAAGACGAATAGAATTGACCATTGTGTTGGGATGAAGTGAGTTAAGGAGGGGAAGACATGATAGGTAATTGACAATTTCTTACGGCTCAAATTAGAGTGCGAGGAAGAGAAAGGAAATGAGTTTCAATTTTATCCCTCCCTCAATCGAAGAGGTTTGCTTGGTCAACTTTGATGAACTATGTGTCCCAAGACTTGAGGTCATCATCTTAGATCCCCTATCCGGTGGTGTCCTAAGAGGACTTGAGGTCATCATCTTAGATCCCCTATCCGGTGGTTTCTTGCAGTACTCAACCACATTGGCGAGGATAAGGAGACATTGGGAGGGGATGATGTTGTCAGCACAGTTGTTCTCGAGTATGTGCTTGATGATTCGCATCTCCATTGCCACTGCCTCCTCTACCTTAAACACCTTGCCATCCTTGCTCCTCAGCATGTACAAAATCGCATGAGAAGATGGAGGGAAGGAGAGATTAGGAAAGGGAAAATAAGAGATAAAAGCTACGGTGTAGATTGGGTGGAAGGAGTCGAACATGAAGACGTTGGGGCTGACAGGCGATTCGTATGTCAGGGTTCACAGCAAGAAAAAATGTAAACTATTTTTATAACTTTATATATTTAATCTTCCTCTCAGAAAAAAAATCCGGACAACATAAATAAATATTTTACGGCAAGACATCATAAATATTTTACATCCCTTCCCCTCTTTTTCTTCCTCCTCTTCTCTTCTTTATTAAATGAATCTGATTCATTCGCTCCACCCAACCAGAGGCTAAAGAGTGTTTTATCCTAAATCAAACTGAACATGAAAAATCTATTGGCGAAGGATTGTATTCATGTACAATCCCACCGGCGCTTCTCAAACCGGGCAAAACATTCCACGGTGATACAGAAGAGAACATTAAATTCGAAGTCCCACCACAACATTCATGTCAGCAGCACATGGTTCCCCTCTTTTTCCGCCCACCCTCCACATGGAATCATCAGAGCAAAAGTGTGATTTGACTCCTAGTCAATTGAGATTACGAGCCGCATGTGTCCTCCATCCCTTCTCCCTCAACCTGTTCCGCCATATCTGTACTTGTCTTCCTGAATCAACGCAGGAATTGGCTGCAGAGCACGGTCCTTTTTTTTTCCGTTCACAATCTCTAATCTATTCATAATCAGTACATGATAGTCATTCGATGAGTACACGATAGTCATTCGATATAAAATTCAAGTGATAGTCCCTCTTAATCTGAACCAACAGCTATCATGCATTAGACTAGAGATGTATGAGAGGATCCCATTTATTTATTTTTTTCTTCCTTCTCTACGTGACAGTGCAGGATCTTGGCGTGTGTCCAAGCATACCTTCCTCATATCTGGATCATTTATACTAATAAATAGTAGTCATTCGTTATTTATCTTCTCCGTATTAACCTAGGATAGATTAATCACCTTTTTATGATGTATCTCAGTCAAGCTCGGGGCAACAACATTACAGTGTTCATGTGCCTGTCTGACTCGACGCGGGACCAGCCATCAAGTCCGTGCAGTGCCGGTGAGAGGAGATTTGCATGCATGTGAGTTTTATCCTGCAAATCTTGTCTTGATGGGAGGGGGAAAGGGAAAGGACAGAGGATCAGATTTGGATGGACCAGGAATTGAAATCAAAATGGCTTTTCCGATTGAGGGAGGCCTTTGGGACAGAGTCATGTGCAGCTCTTCTTCGACGGAGGGCCGGGGTTGGAAGCTACCGGCGAGCTAACCAACCATGTGGAGGTGGCCCAGGGGCAGATCCTCTCGCTGCTGTGCTGCTTGGAGACTTGGGCGATTGGACCCTCGAACATTTAATAAATAGTGTGCTCATTTAATTTTTGCCCTACAATGAATTTTACTACATAGAATTTTACTACATAGAGAGGTTAAAAAAATGTGAGAAATATTTTTTCCTATTAATTTTTTAGATATAGCAAATACACTATTATTCTCTGGAATCTCAAGAGTTCAACAGAGGATCATTGTTCTTCATGATCAAAACAATAGTGGCATTTTCTGGAGGAAGCAACGCCAGGTAGCAGTGGAGATTAAGAACACAGCTCCTGCATGATTATGATACTAAAAACTACCCTTGAAATAACAAATGCATTAATGAAGATTAAGTAGGATATAATTTAATCAGAATTGCTACTTAAGTGCATGCAGCAGAAAACTGAGAGTGAAGTAGTGTTTGAGGTGATGGCATCTACCCAGAAGCAGTACAGGTTGCTGGAGGTCTGAGAAGCTGGAGGAGCAATCGAGCAGCAAAGCGTTGAGTAATTCCACCAACAACACGACTACTGAGGTTGCGAATTTCTTGTTCTTCCAGAACCTGTAGGACAAAACATTAAGAATCATCGCATACACTGTCAGCAGTAGAACTTCCTTTTGAATCAAAGGCATGCATGTTAAACCTTGTGTATGTACAAACTAAATACAAAAAATAGGAAGTTGTGTACATGGCATAACCTGCAAAATTGGCCAAAGAAGGCTTGGATCAAAGTTCTCTGAGGATCTCAACAGATTCCATATTCTAAAAACTCTATCGCGAAGTTCTACCATTTGTGCTTGTTCATGTTCACCGAGTTTAAAATTAAATGGTCCAATTGCATTTCCATTGCTGATGAATGCCTTCATGAAGTCAGGCATGGATCGATATGCATCGATCATAGTACCAAAGGCAATAGCTTCGGTGACACAGACAGCCTCTTTCACAACCAGAACACGTAGTTCTTCCCCATCAGGATCCAATAGCAGCATTAGAATTGGTTGCAACGCATCTTTAGTTGAAAACTCTCTGTCCTTGCTTCCTTGAACAAGAAGATTCTCAAGCCTATTCCACCTGCACACTAAAGATAGGAAGCTCCTTGATCCTAATTGGCACTGAATCAAAATAATTGGACTCAACGAAACAATAAGAAAATTGCCTGAATCTCCCGTCTTTGAACAACAACTGTACGAGAGCATCTCGGAGATATGGATTTGGATCAGTTAGAAGCCTTTTAGCAAAATATGGGTATGAGGCAGCAAGCACCTTAAAATTTGGGTCAGCATAAAGAGCTAGACCTTCTAGCACTGTGAGTGACTTCAAGATAAGAGCATAATACGCAGGAACTGAAACAAAAGCATAATGTAGTTTTAGCCAACTTTCTAAATATTTAACTGAGAAAAGGATGTTTCTCTAGAACATTAGCAATAAGAGTGTTATAGAACATGTTGCAATCAAGAACCAGCAATAATACCTGTTTATTTCTAAAATATTTTTGAAACACATAAAAAGTAATGAGTTTTAAGGTTGATTTTACACCAAAATGAAACTCACCACTAAAAGGATACTGATACATTACATTTCCTAAACCATCAACGATGGTCTTGAAGTTGAGCTCTCTTACTGTTGAATTGAGTGCGTCATCAAAGAAATTCCTAAGAAGAGGAACGATCGGAGAAACATCTACATCGGGTGTGAGAAAATGCAGTGTGTAGTAATCACGAGCCATGGCATCATAATCCCGATTAACCATGTGAACTACATGACAAATGATGGCATATCTTGCTTCCTCCGGTGTTTCACTCATCATGCCAAAGTCAATAAAAGCAAGTTTCCCCTCTGGTGTTGCTAAAATATTACCAGGATGAGGATCAGCATGAAAAAAAACCATGTTCAAGCAACTGCCTCAAGTTACACTGAATAGCTATATCAACCAAATTCAACAGCTTTAAACCTTGCCTCTCGATAGCTTCCTGCTCATTCAACTTGATACCATCCACCCAATCCATTGTCAGGACTTTTGTGCCCGTATACTCCCAGTATATTTCTGGCACAAGCACTTCTTGCTTGTCAGCATACAATTGTTTAAATCTACGTGCATTTTGTCCTTCCTGCAAAAAGTAACAAAAGGAGCACACCTTAGAAGTTTATATCACTAAAATTTCTATGAGCATAAAAGCTAGGAGTTGTAAGAGGTGCATGCCTGAACATAATTAAGTTCCTGATAGACTCTTCTTCCAAATTCATCAACTAGAGCTACAATGTCAGAAGTGACTATATCCACATACTTGTTTATCAGGAACCCTAGACCTCTCAGGAGGTAAAAATCTAATCCAATAGAATCTTCAATCTCTGGCCGCTGCACCTTAACTGCGACAGACTTCCCTGAGTGCTTAAGTTGGGCTTTGTAAACCTGGCCGAGACTTGCAGCGGCCACTGGTTCTGTCGATATAGCTGAGAAACAGCAGTCGAGGCACATCCCCAGCTCCCTCTCAATGCAGGCAAATGCCTCCTCGTTTGGAAATGAGGGAAGTCCGTCCTGTTCTACCCCCAGAATACCAACCAATAGAGAACATTGAACAAGAGTTGGGCATCGAGAACAAGAGAAATGTCTAAGGTTCAACATGGGACCTGTAATTCGGAGAGTTCCTCCAGATATTCCGGCGGGCAGATATCAGGTCGCGTGGACAAGCCCTGCCCGATCTTGACAAACGTCGGGCCCAACCGAGCGAGGGTTCTGGTCAGCTCCGCTGCTCTTTTCCGCTTCCTCCTGTCAAGCTTCCCTTGCTTCCGGTCCATGACCAGTTTCAGAGCAAAGATGCCCAACGCCATGAATATCTCCAGCGTCCTCGATAACACCTACTACCAAAAACCAAGCCTAATAATAAAATCGAGAAGAAATGAACGACGAGGAGAAATCTCCAAATTAGGGCTTACCTTGAGCGGCCGAGAGGAATATTTCGCGGCGAGTAGCTGCGGGCTGTAGACGGTCGCATTGGCCGCGCAAGCCACGGCCCGCGCCTCCGACTGTATATCCTCGGCGAGATCTTTGGATACGACAGAGAGAGCGGCCTGGGAATTGGAGTCAACGCCTCGAATCGGCGCCCTTGCGGGGATCTGTATGGCATTCAGGCCGTTGCTGCCGCCCCCGTCGGGCATGGAGGCGGATCCGGGGAAGGCCTCGACGATAGCGGCGCGTGGGAACCGGATCCATGGCATCCGGCGACGGCACGGCGACGGGGACGAGGGGAGGGAGAGGACGATGGCCATTGCGGCCTAATCGCCGTGCTCCTCTCCGTCTTCGCCTCTTCGGCCGCCTGAGACGAACGTGATTGCAGGGCAAATGAGGACCAAACTTACTCACCTTCCGATTCGGAGTTTTGTCTTTAGGTAAACACAAAACTACCTTAGACGGTAGCCGACTATAATCGATATAATAAATTAATTAATTAAAAATATAAATAAAATAAAATAAATGCGAATATTAAAGTGAATAAATGTAAATTTCATCTAGAAAAATCTAATAATCTAAAAAAATCTAAGAGTTATTTTTCAAATTTAACAATTATTCAACTTTAAATTATTTTTGACTTAAAAAAATTGTAATACAAGCTGATAATAATTGTAACATCAATAATTGTCAAATATTGCAACTAATAGTTTATTTCCTCAAAAATCATAATAATAAATTTTTAGATTAAAAATTTAAATCTGAAAATGAATAAATATCGTCGCTAATATTATCACAGCTCAAATAATCATAATTAAATATTCGACATAATTTTAGAGTCGACAATTTCAAAACCTGAAATAATAAATTAATTAATAAATAATATTAACGTGATATATAAAATGAAAATCAAACTAAATCAAATGAGTAACACTTGAGATAACTTGCAATATAAGCTTGAATTGAGCTTCAAAACTCTTAAAATCGTAGCTAAATTGACGAGGCAAAATTTTTATCAATAGGCATGCAGTTGATAATAATTATTCAACTTTAGATTATGTTTAACTAGAAAAAATGCAAGACAAGTTAATAATAATTGTAACATCAATAATTATCAAATATCACAACTAATAGTTTATTTTCTCAAAATTCACAATAATAAATTTTTAGTCAAAAAATTTAAATTTGAAAATGAATAAACAGCATTGCCAATGTTATCATAACTCAAATAATCACAATTAAATATTCAATATAATTTTAAAATTGTCAAAATTTATCTCAAAATCTTAGGAGGCGCTTGGTATATATTTGAGAATCGAAATGGTAATGGATTTGATTGAGGGGGGAATGAGTTTAGTGAGATTGATTGAGGGGGGAATGAGTTTATTGAGAACCCAGGAGGTGTGAGTTATGAAATTGAGGTATGAAACTCGTACATTGAATCTTATTCCCGTCTACCAAACATCGAGAATGAGAATGAAATAGATTTCATTCTCATTCCAGACTCCTAAACCCGCCTACCAAACCCCCATTTACAATTTCAAAAACCTACAACAATTAACTAACCAATAAATAGATAGCTTGCAAATCGACCAATACAAGGTTGAATCGAGCATCAAAACTCCCAAAATCACAACTAAATTGAACAAACAAAATTTCTTTCAATCTGCTGCTGATAATAGTTATTCAACATTAGATTATTTTTAACTAGAAAATTTGTAAGACAAGCTGATAATAACTGTAACATCAATAATTATCAAATATCGAACTAATGGTTTGTTTTCTCAAAATTCTCAATAATAAATTTTTAGGTTAAAAATTTAAATTTGAAAATTAATAAACATAATTGCCAATATTATCACAACTAAGTATTCAATAAAATTTCAGAGTTGTCAAATTTTATCTTAAAATCTTACAAATTTAAAACATGCAATAATAAACTAACTAATAAATAATATTAGTGTGATATAAGTTGAAAATCAAACTAAATCAAATAAGTAAAATTGTCACTCGATTTGGTATATAATATGATACAAAATCATATGTTACTAATATCAAATAGAATAAAGAAAAGTAACCAAGTATATAAATAAAACTAACCAGATTAATTAATAAACATTTACCAAACTATCAATAAATCAGTATATGAATAAATAAATTTCATAATTTAATTTACATTGCATCAAATCATTTTATCAAATTAAATTAATTATTACTAATCAAGTCATTTTAACTATTACCATTAATCATGTAATTAAACTGATCTAGTATATGACTAAATTAATTTAATAATCTAATCTATCTTACATCAAATCATTTTATCGAACTAAATTAATTATTACTAATCAAATCGGACCGCCTGTCAGTGCGAGGTTCACGCGGATTAGCCTTTGCGCCTCAGCGCGAATCGTCATTCCTCTTCTCTTAGGCTGCGACGGTTCAACATGGAGCGACGCCTGCCTCTGCCTCTTC